>JAAGEH010000040.1:8595346-8687419 GCA_011751065.1 Lasiurus cinereus
TGTGTGTGTGTGTGTGTGTGTGTGTGTGTGTGTGTGTGTGTGTGTGTTGTGTGTTGTGTGTAGCGGGGCGAGGGGTGGGGATGAAGGTGGGGGTGGGAGAGGATGTCATCTTCCCACCGGACACTCAGACCCGGCTGGGGCTCGGACGGGCGCTGTCCGCAGTGCTGAAGCTCCCGAAGTAGGACTTACAGAGCTGGAGTGAAAGGGAGAGCAGGAAAACGCCTGCGGGGCTAGGCACCAAAGCTCAACCCCTCGCCAGGCTGGAATGACCCTTCTCCTTCCGAAACTCCCAAAGGGACAGTCCCCGAATCCCCTTCGTAACGATCTCTAAAACTGATTTCCCGAGCTCTAGAGAGTATCTACAAATTCAAGACCTCAACCGCTCTTAACTCCCACGCCCTTTTGGATATTTCAGCCTTTTCCTCCAAATTAAAAGCTGCGTCTCGTCCTCCTCCTCTTCCATCCCTGGTCCAGCGCCCTTTTTCGGGGATAGGGATCAATGGGTTGCTCATCTAGACAGCGGAAAGGAATAATTGGAAGTTCCGGTAACGATGAGTAGCCGTCTAAGTTTGCCTTTGCCACATCCCAGCTACTATCGGGATCTTGAGGCAGTCAGCAAACACACACACACACACACACACCACTGGAAGAGCAGGGCCAGGCTCCGCAGCGCGCACAGCGGCAGCTCAGGCAGTGGGAAGTTGGAGCCCCTTTCCCGTCTAGGCTCCCTACCTTCTGAGGCGCTGCTGCAGATTGATGTCTCCGGGCTTTTTCAGAGGTTTTCTTTCTTTCTCCTTTCTGTTTCCACTGTAGGTTTTTTCTCCCCTCTTTTTTTTCTCTTCAGTCTCTCAACGGACTTGGGCTCTGAGTTTCTCCACACCAAAGCCTGGAGTGGGATTTTATAGCGTCGACCCTCTTCAGAAATCACGCAGCATTTGCCTAATAAGCTGACGCTCTCTTGACAGCTCAATTGCGTGCTGCCTCTGCTCCTGCATAAATCATTGGGTCCTGCCAGGAAACCAGGGGCAGAATTTTTGCTATCTCAACACTGAATCTCACATCCAATTATATCAACAGATATTTATCGCTTCCTTGGTGACGTCAACCAGTCCTAAAATGGAAGAGCTTCTTATGACTTGTCCATTGACAAAAATTCTTGAATGAAATTTCCCAAGCGTGAAAATATATTGACCTTTTACTAGGAAAGGCCAATTTAAGGATCAGAAAAAGAGACAGCGAGAGTGAGGGGGAAGGAAGAGAGAGTTGGAGGAAAAGGAAGTCTATTAATGCACAGTTCTGCAGGGAAAGCAGCAACCACTTACAGGAGGTGGTTCCTGATCCTCCTCTTCCCTTGCCTCCTAACTTCTCTGCCCAGTTGTCTCGTGCAGTACCTCAATATCTGAAAATATTCCTTTGCTAAGAGGCAAAGTGTCCTATGGCCTTCCTGCCTGGATAGGAATGAAGAACAAGGAGATGGGAGTGTAGAGGCACTCAGCTTTTAAGCCTCTGTTTTCTTTTTCCTCCCAAGAACAGGTAATGGAATTATGAGTCTGCAGAGGCAAAACCAATAATACCAGTAAGTCTCTTAAAACGCAGGTAAAGCTTTTTAAATGATGGCAAGAGTTACTCCCATGATGAAGGGGCACAAACTAGGGGCAGTCTGGGGTGCAGCAAATATTTTAAGTTCTTCCAGAAGCTTACTGCTCCTCCTTTGTCTCATCTCTCAGTAATTGTGGGCTTTTTAAATTAACAAATTAGAGAAAGGACCAGTAAGAGTGCCTGAGTTAAACAATCTTTATTTAGTTGCAAGCCCAATGAGAAAAGCATCAATTAATTTCCTATTCTATACTGGAAAAGGTTTAAACAGCTTGATAACAGGGCATGTTTGCACTGATGCACACTGAGCCTGTTAAAAGGGAAATTCATTCATTTTACTTCCAAATATCATGATAATATCCATATCAAGGGCACTCACGTTGTGTTTTTTTAAATTAATCATTTCTTTTTCCAAATTCAAATGTGCTCCATGGGAGCCTGATAGATAAATGCTCTCTGGCACTACCACAGAATGGAATGACTATAAAACCACACTCAGATTTGGAATTAAATTGCTATTATTATCTAGGTGGGAGGCAGTTATCTCTAATTGTGCAATTTCAAAATGCAGTGTCAAACTCTGATATCTATGATTCAATTCACCTTCCAGATAACCATCAGAGTTGTTTATCAGAAATTTCCTCATTTTCATTTCTGGTACCTCTGCTTCTTCCTTTGTAGCTAACATGACAAATGATGCAATGCACATTTCAACTCCCATTTTGGCTCTATGCCAATCTACAACTGCTGTTAGAAATAAAAGGAAGGTAAAAGAAATCCTGGCAGTTTCCAGAGAAGTCAGCCCATAGTCAGATCACTGCACTATGGAAAATGCTTTTAAATATATATAAATATATAATTGATTTCAGAGAGGCAGGGAGAGGAAGCAAGAGATAGAAACATCAATGATGAGAGAGAATCATTGATTGGCTGCCTCCTGCTCACTTCTTGCTGGGGAGCAAGCCTGCAATCCAGGCATATGTCCTGACCAGGAATCAAACTAATGACCTCTTGGTTCCTGGCTCAACACTCAACTGCTGAGCCACACCCAGCTGGGCCAGAACACACATTTGACATGAGAGAACAGAGAAAGAAATGTGTTTGCAGGAAAGATTTGTATTTTTTTTAAAGGAATCTTTATTTTTTAAATATATTTTATTAATTTTTTTACAGAGAGGAAAGGAGAGGATAGTTAGAAACATCCATGAGAGATACATCGATCAGCCGCCTTCTGCACATCCCTACTGGGGATGTGCCCGCAACCAAGATACATGCCCTTGACCAGCCGATGCTCTATCCACTGACCCAAACCGGTTTCAGCCAGATTTGTATTGTTAATAGAAGATCAGGATTATGAATAATGATTGAGATTTTAGAGAAAAGCTTGTGTTTAATGTTGGTAGGGACCATACAGAACCGTAATTTTTGCTTCAAGTTTAAATGAATCTCAAGTTTTTTGCTGACTATCTTTCATGAACCCTTCTCTGTCTGCATTGGCAAATATCAGCTTGGATGTCAATCTAGAGGTGGAATAAGATTCAGAAGTTGAAGTTCAGATAAGTGGATGCAGAAGAAGAATAAGGAAAGGGATAAGACCAGGGCATTAAGCTAGGGAGGTTCCTCCAGAGAAGACACATGTTTTGGACTTATTGGGACAGATGGAAGACGTTGTTTTAGTATAGCTTCTTCATCACTGTAGAGTCCTTGCAGTGAGATTTTCTTAAAGTAGGTATAGTTGGTTAGGGACAAAGTGGCTCTGATTTAAAGTGAGGAACAAAAGACCAATATCCCAGAGGAACAGGGACTGTGCAGAGTAGTCCCTACCCACAATTTATCCAAAAGATAGATCTCATCAAATCACTGAATGTTCACTTTAGAAATGACTTGAAGAGATCATTTGGTTTAAATGAGAACCAGAAAGGTTAAAATGACTTACCTGAAGTTACTCAACTAGTTATTGGTAGTTCTTTCGACTACCAGCCTTTTGTAGCAGAGACACATGAACAAACTGAAGTGAGAAGATGAATTTAGGTAAAGTGCCATATTCACACACCAATGCTAAGGTATCTTTTCTTAGACTTTCCTTATATTGGTAAATATTATCACATGTAAATCTCCCTAGGCTGAAAACACATGTAAGTTTCTATATGTATATACTGCAATTTACCTTTAAGCTGAATCTTGTAATTATAACATTAGGTTTCAAAAGATGTTGCCAACTTAATATGCTTACTTTGGTTTTCCACATAGTTTACCTTGTGCTTTTCAAAATAATTATACAGATGTGTGGATGGAGAAATAACATGATGTAGAGGACTTACATGTGCAATAAGCTGAATATACCCAAGTCCACAAAAATTGCTACTGACATATTTTTAACTTACATGTAAGAATAATTTTTTAAAAGGAGTTTTTGAAGAACCAATTAAAATAAAACTTAATATAGGGTATGTTTAAAATAAAAAAAAAGACATGGCACAGCAATCCAATGAATAAAGAAATATCAGAAATAATAGGTAACTGCTAGACTTATTCCTGCTGTCTGGATCTCCTTGCCCTTTTGAGGAGTACTCCAATATGTGCTTCAACTAGCAAAATTCATGGCAAAGAAAATCTTCAAGTTGCTAACTGAAGCATGTGTGTGTGTGTGTGTTTTAAATATATATTTTTGTTGATTTCAGAGAGGAAGGGAGGGGCAAAGAGAGATAGAAATATCAATGATAACAGAGAATCACTTATTGGCTGCCTCCTGCATGCCTCACACTGGGGATCAAGCCTGCAACCCGGGAATATGCCCTAACTGGTAAATGAATCATGACCTTCTGATTCATAGGTCGACCCTCAGCCCCTGAGCCATGCCGGCTGGCACATTTGTTGAAATGAATCTACATCTTCAATGACAGCCCAGGTTGGACAGGTGGCCTGGTAACTATTTATAACTGTGTTTTAGATAGATTAGTAACTAACTACCTTCTGCTTCCATAGGAAGATCTCAAATAGCACAGATATCTAACTGCTTCACGGGTAACAGTAACTTCTAATAATCTCTTTTGGTTAACAAAGCTATTAATCCTTCTTGTAGGAAACTTGGAAAAATTACAGAAGTATAAAGAAGAATACAAAATTACTCAGATTCCAGATTCTAAAGATGATCTTAACTAATATTTTATTGTTTCCCTTGAGAAATTTTCCTGAGATTTTTAGTAATTGAGGTAACACTACTCCTAATTATGAATCTCTACTAAAATAAATAAGTAAGTAAGTAAATAAATAAATAAATTAATAAATAAATAAATAAAACCCTCTCTTATTTAAAAGAAAACTGATTGGTTGAAGGAATATTCCCCAGATTCCTAGATTAGGTTTAGGACCTGTGTTCTATGTTCTCCTAACATCATGAATGTCCTCCATCATAAAGTCACTTTTTTTTAAAGATCACACTTTTAAATCATCATTGGTTCAATATGTATCTCCCTCTCTGAAATGTAAGTGTGTAACAAAGATTTTATTGTATTTATGAACTGTCATATTCACTACTTCAGCCCCTAGCAAATGTTAAAACATGGTAGGTACCTTTTGAAAAGATAAAATATAAAATTTTTTGGATGAAGCATAAAACAACCACCCATAAGTCTATATCATCCAGAAATAACCAGATATTTTTAACCTACTTTTTTACACTTAAAATTATATTTTAAATGTTTATTTTATTTATTTTATTTATTTTAATTAAATCTTTATTATTCAGATTATTACATTTGTTTCTCTTTTTTCCCCTCCATAGCACCCCTCCACCCAGCTCTCAACCCTCCCTCTGCCCTTAGCTCCCTCCCATTGATCTCATCCATAGGTGTATGATTTTTGTCCAGTCTCTCCCTGTACACCCCTCACACCTTTCCCCCTGAGAATTATCAGTCCATTCCCTTTCTGTGCTCCTGATTCTATTCTATTCACCAGTTTATTCTGTTCATCAAATTTTTAATTCACTAATTTTTAGATTCACTTATTGATAGATATGTATTTGTTGTTCATAATTTTTTGTCTTTTACCTTTTTTTTCTTCCTCTTCTAAAGGAGTACCTTTCAGCATTTCATATAATACTGGTTTGGAGTTGATGAACTCCTTTAGCTTTTTCTTATCTGTGAAGCTCTTTATCTGCCCTTCAATTCTGAATGTTAGCTTTGCTGGATAGATTATTCTTGGTTGTAGGTTCTTGCTATTCATCACGTTGAATATTTCTTGTCACTCCCGTCTGGCCTGCATCGTTCCTGTTGAGAAATCAGCTGACAGTCATATGGGTGCTCCCTTGTAGGTAATAAACTGTTTTTCTCTTGCTGCTTTTAATATTCTCTCTTTGTCTTTTGCTCTTGGTATTTTAATGATGATGTGTCTTGGTGTGGTCCTCTTTGGATTCCTCTTATATGGGGTTCTGTGTGCTTCCTGGACTTGTAAGTCTATTTCTTTTACCAGATGTGGGAAGTTTTCAGTCATTATTTCTTTAAATAGGTTTTCAGTATCTTGCTCTCTCTCTTCTCTGGCACCCCCACAATTCTGATGTTGGTACGCTTGAAGCTATCCCAGAGTCTCCTTACATTATGTTCACATTTTTGGATTCTTTTCTCTTCTTGCTTTTCCAGTTGAGTGTTTTCTGCTTCTTTATATTTCAAATTTTTTACTTGATTCTTGCCTTTCTCTATTCTGCTGTTAGGACTCTGTATAATATTTTTTATTTCGGTCAGTGTATGTTTAATTTCTATTTGGTCCTTTATCATCTTTAGTTGGACCTTTTCCATCTCTAGTTGGCTCTTTTGCATCTCTAGTTGGTCCTTTTTCATCTCCTCTTGGCTCTCGCTAAATTTATCCAACTTTTCTAGCATATTCTTGAAAAACCTTACAAGCGTGGTTTTGAACTCTATATCCAGTCGTGTTTTTTTTTCCCCTCCATTTCTTTTGTTTGTAATCCCTTCTCTTATCTCGGCATTTTCACTATGCCAGGGAAACTTCTGTGTTGGATTCAGCCTTGTGAAACCAGACTTGCAAAGCCACAGAAGCCTCTGTTGAGCTTGGGAGGGGTGGAGTCTCAGGGCTTAAGGGACCACCTTGCTTTCCAGTCGGCCCCGCCCTCCATCGCTCCTGAGTCTCACGTGACTGGGTAATGGCTGGAGCGGTCCTTGGGTCCTTGTGCGCGCGCACCCGCAGTGCCTCCAACGGCTGCCTTTCCAGCTCCCCTGCGCACCAGGACCACACGAGTCTAGGTCTCCAGGGTTTTGCCCTAAACAGGGGCCAAGTGGATTCAGAAGTGGCACAGTTGGGAGGGTCTGTCTCCCGCCCACTCGCGAAAGCCAGCAGCACAATCAGCAATCTGTCCTTCACCCGGTGCCGTGCGCGACCAGACCTCTGATCTTTTGCGACTCCCCTAAATTTCCGTGCACCTCTCCCTTTTCACAGTCCAAACTCACCCCGTATGAGTTTCGGCTGGATCTGGGGTTTAGTGTCGTAGCATATGGGGTTCAATGCCGTTGGGAGTCTCCGTTTCCCTCCCGCCCGAGAAAGCCAGCCAGGTATTCCGGCACCCGCTCTCTCAGCGTACGCGTCTCCGTACCTCAGCTTTTTGCAGCTCCTCTGGGTTTCTGTGAGCCCCTCTCTTTCCTTCTAGCTGTAGAGCTTACACTCGGCCAGCTTTCCTGTGGTTCTGGATGATGTCTGTTCTGTCTTTTAGTTGTAGTTTTGAAATTGTTGTGTGAGGCAGCAGTGTAGGTGTTTACCTATGCCGCCATCTTGGATTCTCTTAAATGTTTTCTTATGTCTAAATGACATCCATTTTATTGACTGCATGGCATTCCATCGAGATGTATTATAATTTCTATTCATTCCGCATTGTTGATCACCATCTTAATAACCTGCTTTAAAATTTTTCTTTGCTATCTTACCCTTGCACCTTTAACTAATATTCCCATAGATTAATTTCCTGATCTTTCAAATATAAACAATATCTGTTAATTCCCCAGTTTATAAAATGAGCACCCTGACTCACCTACCACTTTCTCCCTTTCATGTCCACTTCTTTAAGTCCCCAGGATAATGAGGTTCTGATCAGCATAAATAATCTTAGAAACAAAGCCTCAGGTGTTTTGACCACAGACACAGAATTTTGGTCAAATTGGAGATAACATCTAGGCTTCACCTGTGTTTCAATTCGAGACCCAGAAAAGCAGCAAAACCAGAGGAAATGATAACATGGCTGACATCAGGACCAGATTCAATGACTAATGACCCTCTTCTCTGGCACTGACCAATCAATAGAGAGAACGTCCTTGATCTTATATGCTCACTTTTATGAATCATCATATTAAAGGACATAGGGAAAGCTGATGAATATTCTATTGAGACCCTCTCCTAAAATGCCTGCCTTTAAATAGAGACTTTTAAGACAAAGGACCTAGTGCACACTTTCTCTCTAGAGCATCCCAAGTGCCTTCTTTCCTCAGGCTCCTATCTTCGCTTTTTCCTAAGCTGAAAGGGTCCCCTTGAAACTTGCAACCAGTGGAGCAGTGGGCAGCGGCAGCTCACTCCAGGAAAACCCCCTGAACCTGTCTCCAAGGGACCTTCTTTCACCTCTGTAACTTGTTTCCTGAGTCCATGCAGCTCAGCTGGTTTACTCTGTCTCCCTAACAGTCTTAGTAAAAGGCCAAAGCAGCTCTCTGAGCAACCTAGTCTAATCTTCTCTTTGAGTGTGCTTTTCTTTGCGTGCTAAATAAACTTCCTCTTGTGCTAGAGTTCTTGGCTCTGAATTCTTTCTTTGCCAAACTCTAGAACTGAGAGCCAAAATCACTGGTAACAATCATCAATGGACCTCTATAGAATTAGTATCAAATGCCAGTTGTGACAGGAGCTGTACAAGAGAATGGCAGGGTCTCCTGTGGATTGCTCAAAGAGCCCAGGACACTACCTCTGGGTCACCACACTCTTATTCAGGGGTTTGTAGGGCAGGGCTTCCTTTCAGTTCCCCATAAGTCAATAAATATCTCAGCATTCAGAAATTATGATTGGGTACTTTATCTTTTCCTTTGTAAATGGCAAGGACTTTGTTACCTGTCCCTTTATTTTTCCAAAAGTTAGGAAGTAATCTACCCTAAGGAGATGACTCAGAGCATTAGGAATGGGACATAGTTGTTTCTCTAACAAGCTTTTGTCTTGATAGACAAGATTGACCTTTCTGTTTACATCGTAATACATCAAATTTTCTGTTTTAGGCTCCAGATAATGAATGGAGGACAGTAAGAGGATGTGTGTGAACTTTCTGTCAAGAAGGACAATTTGCAGAAACTGATTCTCTTACAATAGCTGGTCAGGAGAAAGAAATCCATCATCCAAGCATCCTGAATAGGTATTTATATTCATGAACATTTCTGAACTCTAAAGGACAATTCCCAAAGAACTCCCCTAGAAATGTTACTTGTGTTACAAAGGGGTAAAAAGAGTGTGTGTGGGCGATGTTAAACAAAGGTTAAACATTTTTTTTTCTGCAGAATTTACTAGTGTTTTAAAATATCTTTTCTGCATGTAAGTCCCCAAATTTTCAGAATTCTCCAGACTTATTTGACCACAGAACATGTTTACTATGGACTAGTTGGGAAATATAATAAGACAAGGCATCTTATGAGGAATCCAGCTACACTTCTTTTCTTTGCCATTCATATCAAAGAGCTATTGAGTCATTTTCTACCACTTTTAGGAGAAACTTTTAAAATCTCACTTTTTCCCCTTGAAGAGATAGATAGGAGACATCTATTTCCAGGGCTTCTGAGGATTACCCTGGGAGGGGTCACCTTACAGCAAGGAGCTGCTGAGCCCCTCCTCATTACCCAAGAAATGGTCAGGTTTGTTTGCACACTTCCTAGTGAAGGGAAGGAGTTGGTCTCTACAGTAATTTAGCACAGTGGAAATCTGTGGGCCCATCTTGCAAAGGATCACCTCTCTTGGGTGTGAAAAGGCAGAAATGTTCTAGACAGAAATTATTGCAATGCGTGACCCTGGGTTTTTCACAAAGAATATTCAGTTTCAAGAGGCAGGAAGAAATAAGAGTTGCAGAGGTGAACAGAGACCATGGAATACCAAACTTCAGGAGCTATGGATTTCAAAGATGTTGCTACTGGTTGTGGGTTCAGACCTTTTATGAACCTTACTGCAAGCTCTGCTTATCTCTGAGGCTTCTGTCATTCATCTGTGGGAAATGTGATGTTAGCTATCATGATAAAACCTACAGTTAATTTTCATGAGTGTACTTGTTTGTCTGTCTCCCAGTTTGTTGTGAGCTTACTTCCCACTTCTTTGTAGTCTGTAACTTCTATTACTCTACTTACACATGATAAGTGATTGTTGGTTGTTGGAGATGGACTATGTATTTGCTAACCTAAGAGAAAGACTATATCAATTGAAGGTGGTTTCATAACTGTGAGTCAATGAACTTTTGAAAGAATGGCTATATGAAACCAACCTGTGGGAAAGAAAGGATTCGACTCTTTTGCTTAAATTTTAGAAGTGACCTGAGCAAGAATGTTCCCAGGATAATGGAAAAGACTTAATAGCCTCATGATGCAGCAAAGTTAAATACTCCTATTTATATAAAGTTAAATACATATTACTGTACATAAATTAATGTATTTTATCTTATCAGCAACAACAATAATTGCAATGAAGGGATTTTATTTGAATGAATAAATGCAATTAAATAATTTGATAGACTTCTGTAAAATAGTTATTCAGCTTTTTTAAGCAGAACACCATATCTGATTCCTGTTTATGATGGAATTTATTCTAATATCTTTACTCAAAGACTTCACTAAGAATACAAATTGTCAGTGCAGCCTTGCAAATAAAGTGTTACCTGGCTCCCTTTCCCTGTGGAGACACACTAGATGTCCAAGTATGGCAGTTGTCTAACTACCTTGATTCTGTTTTGACATGATTACTTACTAGCTAGGTGACATTGGACAAGTTACTTAAATTTCCCAAACTTGTTGCCTTATTTGTCAAGACATTAAAAATATCAGTTTCCTTATTTGTTCCCCTTAGGTTTGTGGGGGTTAAATGAGATAGTGAATTCAGGGCCTAGACTATGAGAAGCATTCAATTAACATTAGTCACTGTTGTTGAGCTAGTGATATGGTTGTTGTTATGTTTGAAGGTAGTGATTCTATCTAATCACAGCTCTTCAGAGCCTAGCATTGTGCCCAGTATTTATTAGGCTTAATACATGTTTGTTAATTAAATAAAATAAGTATAATCACTATTTTTTTCTTCTAATACCAGAGGTTTTTCAGCTATCCAACTGATTTTTAAAAAAATATATTTTATTGATTTTTTACAGAGAGGAAGGGAGAGAGATATAAAGTCAGAAACATTGATGAGAGAGAGACATCCATCAGCCGCCTCCTGCACGCCCCACAGTGGAGATGTGCCCGCAAGCAAGGTACATGCCCCCAACCGGAATCGAACCCGGGACCTTTCAGTCCACAGGCCGCTCTATCCACTGAGCCAAACCGGTCTCGGCCCAACTGATTTTTTAATTTAATTAATGGATTTTATTTCATAAGAGTAGTTTTAGATTTACAGGAAAATTGAGCAGAAAGTAGAAGCAGTTTTCATATAATCTTTCTCTCACCTATCCTCCTACTAGTTTTTCCCTATTATTAATATTACTAATAGGGAACATTTGTTACAATTGATGGGCCAGTGTTGATGCATTATTAACTAAAGTCCATAGTTTACACTAGGTTTTGCTCTGTGTTGTACATTCTGTGAGTTTTGACAATGCATAATGTCATGTATTGACCCTTATAGTGTCACACAGAATCCCAGGCCTAAAAATACCCTGTGCTCCAACTATTCATTTCCTTTTCCTTCCATTCCAACCCTTGGCAACCACTTATCTTTTCACTGTCCCTATATTCCAAAATGACTTATAGTTAGAATTATACACATTATAATCTTTTCAGAATGGCTTCTTTCACTTAGTAATACAATATGCATTTTAGGTTCTTTCCTGTCTCCCTATATTTTTACTTATGAATAGCATTATTTTGACTTGGGAAGTATCTTTTGCCTGATGTTTCTCTACTTAGTAAATGTCTGCTCACTTAAGGATTATTTCTGTGTTGAAACTTCTATTCTCAATCTAAGTCTTTATTGATTTAACTGAAAATAGGTCACTCAAAAGGGAATTTTGCATTTTTAGTTAACATTTCTAATTAAAAATAAAATACTTTTCTATTCTAAGATCAATAGGCCCCTGCGTCCTGTGAAAGCCTCTGTTGCCCCACAGGCTGCTAGGTATCTACCAGATACTCCAAGTGTGACCTGGATAACACTGCCTTTAAGCTGGCAGAGAGTTCATTTTTCTCCACACCCCAAATGCTCCTAGAAACAATGCTTACTATTGTTTCATTCTTAGCCTCTGCTCTTAAGACAAGCAATACAAAATAATCATTCACCATACATTTAAAATTTGACTTTTATTCATCTTGTCTATCTTCCTAAATAAATCCCTGGAAGGCCCACCCTTCAACCTGAGAGAGGAGGCCAGAGAGCACAGGTACACTGCCTACCTGCCTTTCTTGAAGGCCAGCCCCCGACTGGCAGGCCTCTTCTGGACTTCATTTCCTTTTTATTTTTTATTTTATTTTATTTTATTGTTACAGAGAGGAAGGAAAAGGGATAGAGAGTTAGAAACATCAATGGGAGAGAAACATCGATCAGCTGCCTCTTGCACACCTCCCACTGGGGATGTGCCTGCAACCAAGGTAACATGCCCTTGACTGGAATAGAACGTCGAACCCTTCAGTCCGCAGGCTGATGCTCTATCCACTGAGCCAAACTGGTTAGGGCTGGACTTCATTTCCTTGATAATTTCATGTTCATCCTATTCCACAAGACATTCTAAAATATAGTCTCTTCTGCAGCCTTTCAGTTACCTTAATGTTTGGACCTTTCAAGTACTTATAAACAGGATATCTCTCCACTGGTCTAAATTTAGAAAATCCATAATTATATAATATATTTGGCTGCTTCAAATCTTTGTTGAAAGCCATCTTCCTGGGTGCTTGAACTTTTCATAGGGCTTTTTGCTGGGGAGATGGAGTAAGAGTAGGCTTTTCACCAAACCCTTTGGAGATGGGTGATTTCTCCAAAAGATCTGTTGTATTCATTCTGTTTCCATTTCTGTGTCTAATTATGGGGGTGGCTCCTGATCATGGAGTGCAATACCACTGGGACCTCCATTTCCATTTGCACAGGTAGACTCCTCAGTTCAGGGCTAGGGTGTGAGACTGATCTGAAAGGTGTTCAGCATATAAAGAAGGGAACAGCTCAAAGCAGAATTCTGTGTCTTTCCAAGTCTGAATCACAACTCCAAAGCAATGTCAGAACCCGTGAAACCATGTCACCTTTTTGGGTTAACTCTGTACTTGACTAAGAATCAAGAATAATGCTAAGATTAAACATAAGCAATGGCTGTAAATTGGGACTTTGGGGTTTTGATGAAATATAAAAATGCCAACCTATGTTTGTATCTGCTGAGGTTTTATCAGAAATTTTTTGGGGTTTGCTGAAAGGGGCTGTACAGATTCTCAGAAACTACCCACTGAGAATTCTCCTCTGGAAACCTTGGAATACTGAAGCTTTCTCCCTTTTGGTCAAATACGAAAAAGTATAATAGTGGTTTGCCTTGTTTATGGTCCTTCCAGAAACCCTACTGCCCTTATTTCTAATCCTGACTAGAACCCTGCTAGGAATGAGATATTATTATCCACATTCCACAGTTGAGGAAGCAGAGGTTCAGAATGGGCAAGTAACTTGGCTGATGTCTCCCAGCTGATATGTGAAAAGGTGTTGGGATCCCCAAAGAGTTCCTCTGTTCTCTCTCTCTCCTCATTCCACTCAAGTCCCCCAGGAGCTCTGGGGAGGAGTGGGCAGCGTTACATGGTGTGAAGGAATAGGACCCATATTTATGACATATTCCTGGGTTGTCTTTTCCATCAGCAGTAACCATGAGGTGTGATATGGAAGAAAACCAACCATTCTTAGGTTAGTGTTCAAGAGAACACTAACTAAAATATCTGGGCTGAGTGAAAGTCCCTGAAAACTTGTCCATGCATTATCCATAGCCATTTGCTGTTTGCTTTTGGTTTTTCCTCTTTAATTTTAATCCTCACACCTCTTTTGTGTACACCATGCTCAACATCACATTCTATCCATTCTTCACTGCCATTTCCAGGAGCAACTGGGACAATCTACTCACAACTGTGCTTATGTATTTCCTCAAAATAGGTTCCAACCTCCCCAAATCACTGAGCCTTGAAAACCTGTGCAAAGTTTCTCATTTTATAATGGATAATATAAATTGATGCTTATGCTTCACACCAGTTTCTATATTAATATTTGCTCTATGAAGTCCTGCTAATTAACATGTACCTTTCCTGAGATTTCAAATCACCTATCTGAAATGGGGAAAAGGCAGAAAGCAACTTGTAAATTCTGTGCATAATGAAGTGAGGAACAAGCTCACATAATGAAGACAAACAATTATACAACATTTGCATGATTCTTTTTTTCTTGCAACATGAGACAAAACACAAGGAGCTGATTAGCATGCTGTCTTTGCTGAAACTCTTGTTTTTTATTTCCCTACCATTTGGTAGAATTATCAAAGTTAAGGATAGGTCACACTATTTAATTATATTATTCTAAGGACTGTCAAGCAGCCAAGATCATATTGTCAAATGACTTCTGTTTCTGTGACTGTCCCCAGGGTGTGCCCCTCAGCTGATACACCTATGCCTTGAGTTAGGCTCCGATTCTTGTCCTAACCACTGAACTCAACTAGCCATAAAGTACTAAAACAATTCTTACTAGTCCCTGAAATATTTACTGAGCATCTCCTATGTCCTAGCCTCCGTAAAACTACTGCTGCCTTTAGGTGTTCACTGCCAACCAAGGAAGACATCCCAACAACTGCATTTGTAGTGAGTGCTCTTTGAGAACAGAGAAAGAAGTGTATCTTATGGAGATAGGAAGAAGGGTTTGAGAAGAGCTCCATGGAGGGGGAAATACCTGAGATGAGACTGAAAGGTAGAACAGGAATGGTCAGAACTATGAAGAAGCTCCTGGTGTTCCAAGAATGTAGGTGATTTCCTGTCATGTGTGAAGATTTGCAAAGAGGAAAGTGCTTGAAGGCAAAAATAGAAAGGCCAATAAGGGCCAGCTCCTGAACCTGAAACATGATCCTGGGCTGATTGAGACCCACTGAGATTTTAAGCAAGGAGATGACAAGGGAAGATTTGCATTTTAGAAAACACACTCAGACTAGTTGGACTAGATGAAAAACATGTAAAATGATGATGATGATAAATACTTTTAGGTCCTTTCTGTGTGCCAAGTACAATGCTGGACAAGACAAGAACAGAGGCACCAGTGAGAAATCTTTAGATCTATTGAGCTGGGATCAGTCCAAGGTGCTTGGGAAACTATCAAACAGCGTGGTTGAGACCCTGTCTTCCCTTATTTCCAATCTCAGATCTGTTATTCACCAGTTGTGTGACTGGGTAGGCAATATAAAACTTGTGTCTTAGTTTCTTCTTCTGTGAAATGAGGATAATAATAGGATTCACTTCACAGTTATTGCTGTGAGGATTAAATGAGTTTTATATAAAAGTCCTTAATGAAACTTGTAGAACAGAGTACATACTCTACAAACTTGTATTATCTGAACTATGACAGGGGCTGAATATGGAAGCTATTGCCTCAAGAAATGTTAAATGTGGCAGACCCAGAGACACCAAGACTTCAGGAACCTGACCGCAGATTTCTGTCAGTCACAAAAATCTGCTCATCCTTAGGGAGATAGTTTTCTGCAACCAGATCCCGCACCCATGCAGGGAAACAGCCCTGAATTTGAGCTTGGAGGTGCAAATCTAGGGAGTTTGCTCCCCACGATCAGACCCTGTACCCACACAGGAAGGCAGCACTGAATTTGAGCCTGGATACATGGACACAGGGAGTGTGTTTTCTACAGTGCATATCCATGTGACCAGACCCCAAACCCACACTAAGTGGCAATGGCACCTGACTTGGATTCAGGGCAAGCACATATAGAAGGCTGTTTACCTCAGGACAGAAGTGGACCTCCTGCCAACACAGTGTGACTGAGCAACCCGGTCTCCCAGGAAGATTGGGGATCCTGAATCTCCACACAAGAGCCAGCATTGACCACCAGTGATTAGACTCTGTTCCTCATTACATGTGCCTGAGATCCCTGATCCCCAGTACATCCACACTAAGAGCCAGTGACTCCAATTCTTGGTGCATGTGCACACAGGGATCTGATTCTCAGTGTGAGGTAGCACCAAGAAATAGAGACTCTGATATTCAATTCTTGGCATGGACACAGGGAGCCTCTGACTCCTGACATACAATAGGGGACTTTGATTTTTGGTACATGCCGGTGGGTTCTCTGTTTCAACATAGTGCAGGCAGGGTCCCTGATTCTAGGTGCACACACGCGGCCACACTAAGCTCTTGTGACTCTGACCCAGGGTGAGTGTGGCTCCCACCAACCTACTGCAAATGCACATCTTGATATCAGAGTTCTTCAGTGACACTTGGGGTTGCAAAACTCCCACTGCACATGGTCCAGGCCCCTGCAACTTGACATCTGAACCTTCTGGTGATAGTCAGAATGGGGAGACAACAAAGAAATCCCCAGAGGAAAGAAAAGGAGGAATTGCCAAATAAAAAAATAAGTGAAACAGAAGCACTGGGTGGACAAGAAAATCAACAACTTATACAAAAATCAGGAGAAATGAAAAATGATATAGCTACAATCAAAAACACCATGGAAGGCTTCAACAGTAGATTAAAAGAAGCAGAGGACCAAATCAGCAAATTAGAAAATCAAGTACAGAAACAAGCCCAATCTAAACTGTAACTAGAGCAAAAAATTAAAAAGCAGGAGAAGAACCTAAGGGAGCTTTGGCACAATGCAAAACAAAATAACATATGTATAATAGGGCTTCCAGAAGGACAAGAAGAGCAGCAAGGATTAGAATATTTATTTGAAGAAATAATGACAGAAAACTTCCCTGATATGGGGAAGAAAAAAGTTACTCAAGTGTAAAGAGTCCCAAGTAAGATGAATCCCAAAAGACCCACATCAAGACAGGCCATAATTACAATGGCAAATGTTATCAACAAAGAGAGAATCTTAAAGGCTGCAAGAGAGAGAAACAGAGATTCCCCCATCAGATTATCAAATGATTTCTCAACAGAAACACATCAAGCTAGAAGGGAATGGAAGGAGATATACAAAGTGATGCAAAGCAAGGGACTCAATCCAAGAATACTATATCCAGCAAGACTATCAATCAAAATTGAAGAGGAAATCAGGAGCTTCACAGACAAGAAAAAAAAAAAAAGGTTAAGGAAGTTTATCACTACCAAACCAGCAATGCAAGAAATGCTAAAGGGAATGCTGTAAAAAGAAGAAATAAAAAGGTAAGAAGGAACACAGCCTCAAAAAATAAAAATGGCTATAAAAATAATAACTTTATTTTTTTTTCAGGTCCATTATAAGCCTTTATTTCGTAAAGTTTCCCTATATAGCACTGAATATTAAGCTTAATGTAACAGTTTTGAAGTTGCTGGGGGGAGAGAAACCCTCTGACTTTTTTGTAAAAGAAGGCTATTTTCTGGCAGTCACATAGTACACCTCTGTGTATTTAAATATTTATTACAGACCCATTGCATTAAATGTATATTTATGAACTGTCCAGAGACAGTTTTGATCTTCCTCAGACTCTTGAAAATTTTAAATGATCTGAGCAACTCCTGTGAAAAGTTTTCAAATTTTCCACCAAGGGCATCCTTAGGTCACTTGTGCTCCCAGGTAGTATTCAGGTAGCAACCATTTATGCTTCAAACATTCATCTTTCCCCTGCCAAGTCAGCGATACTCATTCGACTTTCACCAGGTTCTGCACTGGATCACGGCGGTCAGGACCTAAACCTGAACTGGCACTTCTACATTGACTGATTTCATGCATGACATGGGTGTGCTTACATGAGGCCATTCCCTTTCACAAAAACTCCTCACTTATATTAAAAAACTGTCAGCATACAGTCGATGATCAATAAACTCAAATGCACTCTAATCAATTTCCCCATTTCCCGGCATGGGACGCAGACCAAAGTCCGCTTCGGGGGCCTCCTGGGGTTCTGCATGCAACGTGGCTGAAGTCAGGCCCAGGTGCTGCCATCCACGAATTTGGGGGCTGGACTTGGCCGGCTGCTGCGGGTGCGACAGCGGGCTCAAGGGCCCAGATTCCACCCTGGCCGACAGAGGACAGGCAGCCACAGGCGCAGCCAAGCACTACCCCGAGTGCAGAGACAAGAAAGCTCAATAATAACTTTAAATGTAAATGGACTAAATGCTCCAATCAAAAGACATTGTGTGGCTGAATGGATAACAAAATGTGACCCATATATATGCTGTCTACAAGAGACCCACCTCAGAACAAGGGACTCACAGAAACTGGAAGTGAAGGGATGAAAAAATATCTTTCAGGCAAATGGAAATTAAAAACAAACAAACAAACAAAAAACTGGGGCAGCAATACTCATATCTGACAAAATAGACCTCAAAGTGAAGGCCATAATAAGAGATAAGGAAGGCCACATTATAATACTAAAGGGATTGATGCAACAAGAGGATATAACCCTGGTAAACATATATATATACCCAATGCAGGATCAACCAAATACATAAAAAGTCTACTGGAAAATTTCAAGAGAGAGACAGATAACAATACAATCATAATAGGGGACTTTAATACACCACTGACATCACTGGATAAATCCTCTAGACAAAAAAATCAGCAAAGAAACAACAATCCTAAATGACTCACTAGATCAGGTGGACTTAATTGACATCTTCAGAACATTTCACCCCAAAGCTGCGGAATATATGTTCTTCTCAAGTGCACATGGGACATTTTCAAAAATAGACCACATACTGGGTCACAAGCAAATTTTTCCCAAGTTCAAAAAGATTGAAATCATACCAAGCATCTTTTCACACCACAATGGCATAATATTAGAAATAAACTACAATAAAAACAATATAAAACATTCAAACACTTGAAAGCTGAATGCATGTTATTAAATATTGATTGGGTTACCAAGGAGATCAGAGAAGAAATTAAAAACATTCTGGAAACTAATGACAATAAAAAGACAAAAATCCCAAACCTATGGGACACAATGAAAGCAGTCCTGAGTTTATAGCTCTACAGGCCTACCTCAAAAAAAAAAAAAGAAAAAAAGAAAAAATGGTAGTAAATCATCTAATGCTACAACTCAAAAATTAGAAAGAGAGCAACAAGAAAAGCCCAAAGTGAGCAGAAGAAAGGAGATAATAAAAATTAGAGCAGAAATAAATGACATAGAGACCAAAAAAATATAAAAAATAAAAAAGTTCAATAAAACCAAGAGTTGGTTCTTTGAAAGGATAAAAAAGATTGATGAACCACTAGCCAGGCTCACCAAGAATCAAAGAAAGAGGACTCAAATAAACAAAATCAGAAATAATAGAGGTGAAATAACAACAGACCCCAAAGAAAGACAAAGAATTGTTTAAAAATATTATGAACAACTCTATTTCAACAAATTAGACAACCAGAAATGGACATATTTCTAGAAAAGTACAACCTTTCAAAACTCAATCAAGAAGATTCTAAAAAATCTCAATAGGCCAATACCTATGGAAAAAAATTGAAGCAGTCATCAAAAAGCTTCCAGCAAATAAAAGGCTGGAGCCAGATGGCTACACAGGGGAGTTTTGCCAAACATTCAAGGAAGAAGTAAAACCTATCCTCTTCAGACTATTCCAAAAAATTCAAGAAGAAGGAACACTTCCAAACTCATTCTAAGAAGCCAGCATCACCCTAAAACCAGATAAAGACAACATAATGAAAGGGAATTACAGGCCAATATTCCTCATGAACATAGATGCCAAAATCCTCAACAAAATTTTAGCAAATTGGATCCAGCAGTACATCAGAAAGATCATACACCATTACCAAGCAGGATTTATAACAGGGATGCAAGGATGGTACAATATCTACAAATCAATAAACATGATATATCACATAAACAAATTGAGGGAGAAAAATCACAGTCATATCAATTGATGCAGAAAAAGCATTTGACAAATGCAACATCCTTTCTTAATAAAAACTCTCAGCAAGGTGGAAATAGAAGGATCATACCTCAACATCATAAAAGCCATATATGATAAACCCACAGCCAGAATCATACTCAATGGACAAAAACTAAAACCACTTCCCTTAAGAATAGGAACAAGACAGGGATGCGCACTCTCACCACTTCTGTTTGACATAGTACTGGAAGTACTAACCATTGCTATCAGACAAGAGGAAGAAATAAAAGGCATCCATACTGGAAAAGAAGAAGTAAAACTGTCCTTATTCGCAGATGACATGATACTGTACATAGAAAATCCTAAGACTCCATTAAAAATTATTAGACTTAATAAATGGATTTGGCAAGGTAGTAGGATACAAAATTAACATCACGAAATCTATAGCATTTCTATATACCAATAGTGAACTTACAGAAAGAAAGACTAAAAAAGTAATCCCATTTACCACTGTACCAAAAAAAAATTAAGAAATCTAGGAATAAACTTAATTAAAGAGATAAAAGACCTATATGCAAAAAACTACAGAACACTGAAAAAAAGAGACAGAGGAAGATATAAACAGATGGAAGAACATACCATGTTCATGGATGGGTAGAATCAACATCATCAAAATGTCCATATTACCCAGCACAATCTATAGATTCAATGCAATCCCCATTAAAATACCAATGGCATATTTTACAGACCTAGAAAGAGCTTTCAAAAAATTCATCTGGAATAAAAAAAGACCCCAAATAGTTGCAGCAATCCTAAGAAAGAAGAACAAAGTAGGTGGGATCTCAATACCAGATATCAAGCTGTATTACAAAGCCGCTGTTCTCAAAACAACCTGGTACTGGCACAAGAACAGACATATAGATCAATGGAATAGAATAAAGAACCTAGAAATCGACCCAAACCACTACGCCCAATTAATATTTGATAAAGGAGGTATGAACATACAATAGAATCAAGACAGTCTCTTCAATAAATGATGTTGGAAAAATTGAACAAATACATGGAGAAAAATGAAACTAGACCACCAACTTACACCATACAGAAAAATAAATTTAAAATGGATACAGGATTTAAACATAAGATGAGAAACCATAAAAATACTAGAGGAATCCACAGGCAGAGACATCTCAAACATATGCCGAAGGAACTTCTTCACTGATACTGCTCCTAAGGCAATGGAAACTAAGGAGAAAATAAACAATGGGACTACATCAAAATAAAAAGCTTTTGCACAGCAGAAGAAAACCATCAACAAAACAACAAGAAAGTCCACTGTATGAGAGAACATATTTGCAAATGTTATCACTGATAAAGGTTTAATCTCCAACATCTATAGCCAACTTATACAATTTAATAAAAGGAAGATAAATGATCCAATAAAAAAAGGGCAACAGACCTAAATAGAATCTTTTCAAAAGAAGACAGAAGGAAGAGACACATGAAAACATGCTCAAAGTCACTAATTATCCGAGAGATGCAAATCAAAACGGCAATGCGATATCATCTCACACCTGTCAGAAAGGCAATCATCAACAAATCAACAAATGACAAGTGTTGGCAAGGATGTGGAGAAAAAGGAACCCTCGTGCACTGCTGGTAAGAATGCACACTGGTGCAGCCACTGTGGAGAACATTATGGAGTTTCCACAAAACACTAAAAATGGAACTCCCATTTGACCCAGCAATCCCACTCTTAGGAATATATACTAAGAAATTACAACACCAATCAGAAAGGATTTATGCACCCTTATGTTCATAGCAGCACAATTTACAATAGCTACAATTTGGAAACAGCCTAGGTGCCCATCAGCAGATGAGTAGATCAGAAAACTATGGTACATCTACACAATGGAATTCTATGCTGCTATAAAAAAGAAGGAATTCTTACCATTTGCAGCAACCTGGATGGAACTGGAGAGCCTTATGCTAAGTGAAATAAGCCAGTCAGAGAAAGATAAGTATGCCATGATCCCACTCATTTGTGGAATATAATGAACAACATAAACTGATGAACAAAAACAGTTCCAGAGACAGAGAAACATCGGTCAGACCATCAAACCTTGGAGGGAAGGTAGGGGAGGGTGGGGGAGAGATCAACCAAAGGACTTGTTATGCATGCATATGGACCTAACCAATGAACACAAACAACAGGATGTGAGAGCGTGGGTGAGTGCTTAATGGGGGATAAGGACACATATGTAACACCTTAATCAATAAAGAAATTTAAAAAAAAAATGTTCAATGCAAGAAAAGGCAGAATGTGAGAGAGGAAGTCCAAATCAATCTCATCATTTTGTCTTAGGTAATAGGGCAGATAGCAGGAGAGCAGTTTGGAATGAGAAAATGTCAAGACTTATATGGGAAATACTGAGATTAAAGAACCTGGAGCTTAATCAGGTAGAAATATCTAAGCAACAGTTGTAAACAGGAGTGTGAACTCTGGTGAGAAGTTTAAGCAGGGTTGGTTAACTGGAATCCTCAGAAAAAAGGTGGAAGCCACGGCTTAGAATGACCTACAAAGAGCAGTATAAGAAGACCAGGGAGGGAGCTAAGGAAAGCCAAGCATTAAGAAGTAGACAGAGATAATGGGGGAGACTGAGAAGGAGTCATTCAACAGTGAGAATGAGAACCAAGAAAGAATGATATCATGAAACCGAAGGCATGGGGGGCAGGAGAGTTCTTGAAGGAGAGAGTAGTAAGAAAAGTAAAATACTCCACAGATGTTCTATGGTGCAAAAATAGAAAGAGATCTATTGGATTTGGCAACAAGGAGACTTTTGGTAACTTGTGTTCCTCTCTCTAGCTTTTGCTGTTACTACAGTGTATTATTTTTAAAAATCCAATAATTTGCTATAGCCAGTTTGATTCAGTGGATAGAGCATTGGCTTACAGAGTAAAGGGTTCTGGGTCTGATTCTGGTCAAGAGCCTATAACTTGATTGTAGACTCAATCCCTAGCCTTGATCGGGTACATGTGGGAGTCAACCTATCTATATGAATCTTTTACATCCATGTTTTTCTCTCTGTCTTGCCCACTCCCTCCCACTCTAAAAAAATCAATGGAAAAATATCCTTGGGTGAGGATTAACAAAAAATATAAAGTAAGTAAGTAAGTAAGTAAGTAAATAAAATAGTGATGGGATTATGGTGGGGGGAAAAATCCAATAATTTCTTGGGAATGTTTTCCTTTACAGAGAGGAAATCTCTCTCTGAAAAGAATGGCAATAGAAACTGCCAGTCTGCAAGCATCCCCTTCTCCCGACAGACATACACACACACACACACACACACACACACACACACACACACACAACTCAAGATGAGCCTGTGGTCTGGTTCATGTCTGGTTACAATGATTCTCAAACTATCTGGAGTAAAGAATAAGTTTTTCATTTTTATTTCTTGTTATTTTTTTTCAAACTTTGTTTCTTTTGTAAAATACAATAAAAATAAAATGCTTGAATACTTAAAAAGATAGTCTAATATTCCCAGAAAGAGTAAAAGTTATTGCATTAACAAAATTACCAATAGCCAACAGTAAGAACTATTGTAAAATTAAAATCTTACTCTGAAATTCAAATAGATTATAAAATCTAATAAAACCACCAGGTAGTAGAACAAAGAGATATGAAAAAATAAAAGATAAGACATATGGAAGATCAATCCAAGAGGTCCTACATCTAATCAAAAAGTGACAGAAAGAAAACAAAGAGAAAGAAATTAAAGGAATATCAAAAAAGGATTTTTCCAAGATTCAAAAGACATGAAGATACAAATTAAGATTCTAATTAAGTGTCCAAGACAATGAGTTACCTAAGTTATTTATATGCATATACAACTAGACACAGTATTATAAAAATTCAATACATCAGAAATAAAGAGAAGATTCTAAGAAGCTTTAGCAGGGAAGAGAGAAGTTTAAAAGTTAACTATAAAAATAAGAACTCTGACCAATTTCAAACATCTCTTCATCAGCTACACTGGATCTGAGAAGACAGTGGAGCAAAAGCCTTCAAAGTTCTGAATTAAAATGGTTGTCAACCTTGAATTTCATACTCAACTGAACAATCAAGGATGAGGGTATAAAAAGCCATTTTTAGAAATTCATAAACTGAAAAATATTACATTTCACACTTGTAAGCAACACTATCTTGAGACTCCTACCCCCTTGAGGATACTTTAAGTTCTAAATCCCCTCCTGGGCCTAAGTCTTAGCAGTGCCAGATAAAACAAGCTCAGTTCTGATTTTTCATGAGAGTTGGTCTCTAGAAGTGTCCATAAATATACTAAGGCCTCCCTCCTCTGGTAGCTGGGACCAGCCAGGGCCAGAAGAACCCTCCTAGTAGGACACCGTAGGATCCATATAGGCTCCAATCCCCATCACTCTCTTACCAGTGCTCTCCAATAATCTACACTGCAACTGAGTTTGTCCAGATACACCAAAAAGTTCTGGACTCATGTCATGGGTTTTCCCAAGATCCTCAACTAACCCTGGTTCCAGAAGAGCATCTTGGCAAGTAAATTGCTCCTATTGCTTGGTGTCATCTTTCTTTCACCAAATCATGTGAGACTAGGCTGCCAGAATGGCACTGACATGATTATTTTAAGTGACTCTCAAACATCAAATACAGGACAAGTTCTAGGTTCAACATTGTGGACCCTTGGCTTGAGCTGCATATGTGGTCCCATGTGTCTGTCAACTCTTGCCCGACTTTGGTGCTGCCTCCAAGAGCAGCCCAGGGTGGAATGAGTCATCTTTCATTTTGATGTCCTTTCCTGTCTCCTTTAATGTGGGGCTGAAGCCATGTTTTATGAGGGACAGACATCCCTTGTGCCCATAAGGCTGCTCTTCTCATTCCTCCTATAGTCCTCTCCACTGGTGGTAGTGAATGGAAGGTAGAGTGCAGTTAACATTAAAATAAAAATCATTCCTGTCTAGGAATGCAGTGATTATCACACAAAGAATTTAAGAAACACAGAATTTGAAGACATGCTGTTCTATGTTTATGTTATAAAATTCCAAGTGGTAAATTTAACATAAGCAGGAAATAAATTATTGTTCAGATTCTCCTGCATATTCTGGATAAGACTTGCATTTGTGGTCATCATCAATGAAATACAACAACAACCTCTGAGAGAGTCATTGGAAGCCAATATTCATGAGTGGCATGATGGATGATGCAGCATCTTAAGTAAAAATAGAACCAGCATTCAATAAATGGTTATTTCAGAATTGCAGAAATAAAGATCTGTATTGTTTTAATGCAATAAGTTCTCAAGAGCATGGCATTTTAAGTAATAATATTGCTACTCTTTTCTCATGGTGGGAAATAGTCAGGAATAATGCATTTGACAATAAAGAACATGGAACAAGTCTTCACATACAATGCAAGTATCTCATCTTTATACAATATCCTAAATTAGGTCCAATAACAACACTATACTCCACATGAGTCCATGAATTTTGTAATATTTTTAAAAATCAAGTTATTTATATAAGAAAGAGGCCCCACAAAAATTATTTTTCTGAGGCAGTCCTGTTTTTAGAAAATTAAGGTTAAATTATTTGCTTTAACCCATAAAGTAAAATTTTAAAAATAGAAACAAAAATGGATAACTAAAAGAAACATATAAGTCTTGAGATCCATAAAGTGCAGGATTCAACCCAGAAAAGCAAAGACAAGTCTAAGGATAACAAATATGAACACAAATACAGAAATCAACTAAAGGAGAATGGAAGCTTCCTGTGGGGAAAAGAGGACTCAGGGAATAGCTAATATAACTTGAAAAATTTGAAATAAGCAAATGATAAGAGCAAAATTATGATAAAGAAAAGTTTAATTAGAAACTCCAGGAAAAACAAAATGCTGTACATAAGGCAGTGGAATCATTGTCTTCCACCTGGCTCTACAGTATATCACATTTACTTAACGGCTTAGGTAAGCAGTTTACTGATTTTAAGCCATTAAAAACAATCTATAAACAAGGCATGAGACACTTATTTATAATTACAAAACAGAATGTAAATTTCACCAACTTTAGCAACATAGATATAAAAATTCAAATGATAGAAACTAGGAAGTGGGAAGCAGTGAAGAGGGGTGAACAGAAGGGAGGGGTGCCAATGGCCTCATCTTTCAAAGTGTGAAGTCAAGGATTATAGCCTCATGATAAATTTAGAAATAAAATTGGTTAACTTTTCAAGTTATAAAGTTATGCCTTGAAGAAACTAAAAATAGAGATAAGACTATATTGGGAGGACAGGTATAAATGGTGAGTATAATAAAATAAATATTCATATATCAGAGCAGCAAATACAAGATACTGTCTAAAATTAAATTTTTAAAGACATTATCTTCTAGAGAGTGATATCTGAGGTGCACTGGAGGTAAGACATTGTTGTTTTTTTACTATATTTTATTTTATTTTAAAATTATATGCAGGTATTTCTTTAACAAAGAATAAATTTTAAATATAAACAAAAGTATGATGGTTGGACAAGGTGATTTCTTAGATTCCTTTCATATCTAAAATCCCAAGGAAGTGCTCCCACTCAGGAGGAATTTGGAATTTTTCCCTTCAGAAAGACTATCTAATGAGAAGCCAGTCCTTGCCCCTGGGAATATCACAAACATTATTTTGATAAATGTCAAATTTTCACTCCTGACCTTATTTTATCTTCGCAACAGCTTTATGAAGCAATTATTTTAATCATCTGCACTTTTAAGATGAGATTCACTGAGGCTAAATGACTAGAGCTTTAAATTGCTAGAATACGATGGGATGCATGGCCTCCTTACCCTAAGTTTTTACTTTGCCACCACATTATGCTTCTTGTTGGGAAGAAAAAGAAAATCAGAAAATGTTCTGCCCCAGAGCCAATCCTCCATTGAGATGTTTATATAAATGCCTGTCCTGCTGTTATAGGTTCACTCCTCTGGCAATCCCTTGGAAGTGGCTGACAACCTACAGTCTTCTTCTCTACTTGGGCTCATGAACATCAGTGATCTGTCAGCACATTTAACCAAGGCTTTAAAGGCTCATCAAGAACCTGGAAAGATCCAGCCTAAGTGACTGGCACCACTGTAGTGTACAGCCTCCAAAGGGCTCTGACAGTGATCATTTGGAACGCCAACTATAGCCCTTTTCCTTATGTTTGACCCAACCTCATTCTTGACATCTTCTATGAGTCTCAAGATATAGGAGATACTCCTGCATTTCTTGCTCATACTGCAGTGGGGAGAATGTTTCCAGGGCAAGTGGATGTCTGGATTGGGAATTCCAGGAAGATTCTGGATGGGATGCTGCTCTTGTCTGCTAGAAAGAAGCTCCCAACACCTGTCTTCTTGGAGCTGGGACATTCAAGTTACCTGAGTCAAATTCCTGCTGTGCCACAGGGCAGCAGAGTTTCTAAAGAGGGCACGTTTTACATTAATATAACAGCTGAGTCCTTGACCTGTGGTAACTCTATGAGAAACTGGAAAGAGTTTATACAAATTTCCTCTGATATATTACTTATTCCATGTGGCTCTGCCAACTTGGAAACTGCAGCCTCATAGCAGTGAAGTCACTGTGGTCCCCCCTCATCCCTCCCATCCCCCTACCCCTCTGCCCCACCGCCACCACCACTTGATTCTTCCTCCTTCCTTTTCTTAGTGTTCTCCTTTCCCTTCCCCCCAAACTGGATGCCCAGACACAGGAGGTGCAGTACTCCTTCCATTTGGGCCAGAATAAAGTTGCCTCTCCAGATCTCCTCCTTCCTGTTTTCTCTGAGCCACACTTAGGAGACAGGCCAGTTAACTTCATAATTAATGATATCAGATGCTATGTACTGATGTATTGTCCCTCCCGAAATGTGTTTGTATTCTGCAGGAGGCCTTCAGTGCCTAAGCCTTGACAGATGGAGGAACATGTGCGCCTTGTGGCAGGTATGCTGATGTAGTGGCACTTGGAAGCAAACAACTCAAAACTCCTCAATTTACCGCAGTGAGGCAGGATACCAGAGCTGTCCTGGGACACACTATGGATGACATAGGCCATTTAAAGGTCCTGTTGTCAACTATGCTTTATTGTAGTAATATAGAATATTTTTCTTTTGGCTCCTATAGATTTCTTAATTTTACATTTTAATACTATGTCAGTTTTATAGTCAGGTGTCCTTGGCCACAGTAAGACCCAATTTATTAAAATTCTACCATTTAGTAAAATAAACTCAGATTATTGATAGTGGTCACCTCTCCACTACAAAGAAATAAGTGCACAAAGTCTCCTTGATATATAGACTTCTGTTTTCAATTGATGTTTCTAAAATATATTAAAAAAAGACATAAAGGGAAAAAAACTCAAGGCTCAAGTTCAGACTTAAGAAATACAAGAAAAAATAAAACTGTAGCAAAATAAATATGAGGAAAAGAGCAGCTTACATATGAATCTTGTAGAATCATTTTTTTATATTAAAATAGTATATTCTAAATGAAATAGGAACCAAATGTTTTAAATGAACATACAGGTTCTCTCTTTTAGTGGCTAGGACATATAAACATAGTCTAAATTTCTTGAATGAATATGCAAAAACTACTTATGATATTTTTTCTTTCCTACTTAACTTATGGCTAATCCTAAATAATTAGAGAGCCATATAGCTAAATATTTAAAGAAACAAATATCTCAAATAAACAGAAGGTCCATTTAACCTGAAATATGGACTCCCAAACCCCTTTAGATACATGGCTATTGGCTGCTCAGCAATAGCTATAAATGAAAGCTGCAGAAGGAATCCTATAGAATCCTGCAGTATGAAAGTAAGGAAAAATGAAGGCTCCTTAAAATCTGGATATCACGGTCATATATTGGGGGCCAGGAAGACTCCACAGGCACCTCTACTAAATTGAAAAGCAACTTTCAGTTTTCTACACATCGAATGATACTCTATCATGTGGAGCCTTCTCCTGAAAATATGGGAAATAAAACCTACATCTATTGCTAATTTTTTATGATGCAAACGCCACTAAAATCTCTCAGCCTGCTTCCACCAACCCTAGCACCAAGATAAATCTTTTATAAAGCAAGCCTGGGTCTGCCCCCAAAGCCTATCATTTCACCAATGCTTAAAATATTTTCTCAACATTCTCAAGCAGTGTTCAAAATCAGCCTGATATATATATATCCTCCTTTGTGGAATAACATTATTTTTATCATTTTCCGACTCTCAAAAATCTGACTTGTCACCAAAGTACTTCTAAAAATATCAGGACAATAATGATATTCTTTGTCATTTCCCTCCCAGCTTATGGCTGCATTACAGAAGTTGGATTTTCATTTATTTCTGAGAGTCTTCTCTGAACACAGCACTCATTGTTTCATTGCTTCAAAATGTGGGACAGAATAGCCAACTTGGGAAGGTAGCTGACTTTTCCTTTCACCTTTAAAGATAAGTTGTTTTGCAAAACATTCAGTTTCATTCACTTTCTGCCTGTCTCATAAATCACATGTTTGAGTTGGAAGTATATTGGAATGGATCCTAGAAAACAAATGCTGACTGAGAAGTATTTTGTTCTTTTACTTTCAGCAGCAGCATTATCAGGTACCTACTATGTGCCAGGAATATAAAGATGAATAAAATACTCTTTGCCTTCAAATAGCTCATAGCTTACCAGGATAGACAGTCCTAATAACAAATAACATTATTAAACTGCAATAGAGCTATAAATTATATTGTTGTTTATATAAATATACAAGAATGAGAGCACCAATAAGGGAACAACAAATATTGTGTAGAGGCATCAGAAAGGAAATGTAATGGGAAATCAAATGATATTTTAGAGATAGACCTCAACAATCTCTTGTTGCTCAGTGATTGTGTCTCAGTCTTGATATATCTGGGTTAGTTTTTTTGTTTTTTAACGGTTCTAGACAGTTTTTAGAAGCATCTGCTTCTTGGGTAGAATTTAGAATACATTCTTGAGGGTAAGTAGTCTCCCATTTGTTCTTGGTGGTTCATTTTTGTGAGCTGTATTTAGTCATGACAGAGAGAAGTAGCTACTTGTTGGACTTTCAGAGCACAGAACAGAAGTCCTACATTGTTAAATGTTTCACATGGATAATGTTTGTTACTCCAACAATGACAAATTCTATCTTCTGATCGGGCAAGATCTGTCAATTATATTGTCAACTATTATATCGCCTATTACACTGTCAACAGGTTATCCCTTATACTTGATTGTAGATATGGGAACACAAGATAAAGGATATTTCCAAGCATGGAGTAGAGCAGACCCTTGTTCCAGGGGCAAGAAGTGGGGGCCAGATGAGAAAGAAAACCAGTAGGAGATTGTCTACCATGTTCAAAGGGACATGAGGACGGAACCTTAAAATAGTGATATATGATATCTTGTTTTAGGTTTTTCTTTTTTTTTTCATTATAAAGTTTGTTGAACATTATTACCTAGTATCGTGTTAATAAGTATTGGAAAATGAAAAAAAGCTTCTGTATCCATGCATTGGAATGAAATTTACTAAAAAAAAGCTGTGGCAAATTCAGAAAAAATCTTATGAGAAAGTCAGAGGTGATTGTGGAAAAGCTGAGAAAAAGGTGGGGCTCAGATAGCCATTTGGGCTGAGTGGTGAGGCAGAGATCTGGGGTCCCAGTGCTCCTTCACCAAACCCTCAACCAAGCCTCCTTCTTTCAGCCCTGCTCAGCACTGTTGCCTTTAGCAGTTCCAGGTGTTTCCTTTTCTAAGGTTTCCCAAGATTCCACATCAAAATTTGCTTGCTTGCTTTAGTTGGTTTTGCTCAGTGAATAGAGTCTCAGCCTACAGACTGAAGGGTCCCAGGTTCAAATCCAGTCAAGGGCAAATGCTCAGAGTGCAGATTGCAGGCTCAAGCTCCAGGAGGAGGCATGCAGGAGGCATCAGGAGGCTGTGGATCAATGATCCTCTCTCATCATTGATGTTTCTCTCTCTTTCTCCCTCTCTCATCCTCTCTGAAATCAACAAAAAATTTAAAAAAATAAAAAAAATTTGCTTACTTTTCATTCATTCTTTCTTGTGTGCTTCTCCCCTCCACATTCTTGCAACTTTCAACTCCCTAATCCATTAAGCATGTTACTGCTTAGTAGTATTTGCTTTGAGCTTCCAAAATTTTTTCTTTCTCATCATCTCTCCCCTTGTCTTGTTTTTATATGTTCATATATTTTAAATGCCTTTACTGTGAAGTTTTGCACAAGTGTTCAATATGTGGTTTTCTTTCTCATTTATTTCTTATTTATCTATTCATTAATAGCCTACCTAATTAAAATTAACATGACACTAGGATCTTGCTTAAAATTATCATTCAATTCCTCAAAGGGCTTATAAAATGAAGACTTTCAGGATTAAAATGAATTGTAAGGTCAACATATCTAAGCTCTCATCAGATGTTTAATCTAAGAAACTCTTCAGTGTGCCCGATATAAATTTAATGTGTTGAATAAAAATGTCTAAAGCTATTATTTTGCTTATCATTACACATCATCCTATCTAATAAAAGGGTAATATGCAAATTAATCATCACTCCAACACAAAGATGGTGGTGCCCATAGCCACAAGATGGCAGTGCCCAGTCCTCTGAGTCCTGCCAGACTGCCCCAGTCCCGGGGCAGGGGCCATTGCGAGTGGGCAGCATGAGTGGCCTGGCGGAAGGCAAGCATTCCATGCCTGGCTGAGGATGGGCTTCTGAGCCGCGGAGAGCCTCTGGGCAGTGGGCATAGAGCAGCCAGACCCTGCAGAAAGCTACTGATGTGTACAGGGCTACTAGTATTTAATAATAAAAGTAGCTTCCACTAATGATACATTTTCTATGTGCCCTACCTGTGCTAAGAGGCATTTATACCTTCCAACAATCCTATCAGGGAGGTATCATACTCTACTGTGCTCTACCCCCATCCACACCATTTTTCAGAGAAGGAAACTGAGGTTTAGTTCAGGTTTAACTCACTTCCTAGTTGCTTGTAGCTGGTACATGACAGGCAGAGATATTTTTGAACCGGCTTTCTCAGACTTGACAGCTTATCCTCTTAGCTGCAATGGTTCCCAGATTTAGGACTGAATGACTCTTAAAGAACTTAGTTGTTTCTGCAGCGTGACTAGCATGTGCTTTTTCCAATTTGATGTTCTAGTCATTAATATTATTGTGATTGTATAGTATTGCTGAAAATTGGGTTCTTGGGTTTATAACCTACCATACTCCCAGTCTGACTTCTAACTGCTATTCAGATTACTTCTCTTTTGAATTGATATGAGCCCTGGAAATAACAACTTTTTCAGTTAATTTTAAGCAAATAATGAAGGTTAAATCTATTATAAGAAAGATGTGCAATACATTTTTTGGGTAGACTATAAATTGTATTGCAACAAATCACCATTATTTATGTGTTGAGTATAGTTAAGTTAGAATGTTGACCAAAGATTTTTACTTTGATGGATTTTTTTTCAGGTAAAATAATCACACACAATTTCAGTGATTGAGGATACACTATTAGAATAGGTAAATATAGTGGAAAACTACCCAGAAGTCCAAAAGAGCAGACCCAAGATCAAGTCACAGTTATGTGTCTTTGTTTATTTTGAACAATTCACCTAACTTCTCTGAACCAAAATTTCAGAATCTGTATGAAAGAGAACCTAACACACAATGGTATTTTGAATGCAACGGAGACAATGTGTGTCTAAATGCTTGCTTGGCACAGAGTAGGAGCTTGTTTATCAACAAGGACTCATTTATCAGCTTGTTTCAAGAGTCTCCAACAAATGTTGAAGGGATACTTGTTGAATAAATTAGAGTGTAGGAGATAGACCTTGAGAATGTATATAAGCAAATAAAAGAGCCTGTATGTCTAAAATCTCACCTTTCAAAAATATCCCTAGGATTACCAGAGATAGGCCATCTACCTCTGATAGCTGCACTAGTCATAGGAATGGGCTCAGAAACTCAAAATTGTCAGATTACTTAAATGTGCCATGATTTGCAATGTTGAGTATGGCACATAGTGTTGGCTGCAACTCTACTTTACCTCTACTGCTATTAGCTATAACCCTGCCTGGCAAAACTCTGATCATCTACAGAGCAGAAAATAGCAGTATTTTCTCTTGGACTCACTATGGATGTCTTCTGAGGATAAAAAAAAATGCCATGCAAAAGGAAATTTATCTAAATGAACACTACAGTCTCTTAATGTTCAAATTCTGCTAGACTTAAATTTAAACCATAGCTGAAAGTCCCTGAGATGTTTACCTCTATCTTAACTCTTCCAATATCAGAAGGACTTTAAGGAGAGGGAAGACACTTTTATTTTCTTGAGTATTTGGGAATCATTGCACAGACTCGAGGTGGCAGTGGGGAATGTCCCACAAAGAATTGAGTCCCTGAGCTTAAATCAGAATAGCCCCATATACCGATGTTCCCTAAGACCCCTAAGAGACCCTTATACCAGCAATAGATCAGTTCACAACCAACTCTCCCAGAGTAATTACAGATTGAAGCAGGTCCTGAGTGTTCAGTCCCAGCCCCACAGTGGAGCTGAAAGTGCCTGGACAATCTCGATTTGTAGAGAAAAAAAGGGCATGGGGGAAAATAGATTCATCTTATTTCTTTCCTTATTATTTCCCAAATGGTCCTCATCCTAGAGACATGTACCTCTCAGGTAAGGAGTCAGAATGACACAGAAAAACTTCTACATGAAATGGGTCATTTGAGTAGCACAGTAAATAGAGTCCTTAGTGAACTGGGGGAGTGCAAAATTGAACCACAGTCCTAATATAATACTTCAGGCAAGTTACTTAATCTCACTGACCCTACAGTTGTTTTTTAATTTGAAAAATAAATTTAATGGGATGCTCTCTGGACCCTTCTAATTCTAAATACCTCTAATATATCTATTAAACTGACAGGAATGAGCAGAACTAATAGAATCATATGACTAATAGGGAACACTCTACTCTACAGTCAAATATTTCCTGTTTCCTTTGCTAAGTATTTGACAAAACTATGAGTTATAGGCTGGGGCTTCTAAATCATGTCTGAGCTGCCCATACTAAATATATATATATATATGAACTGTGGACTTTAAACTTTTGAAAAGATATATTTTTCATAATCTAAGTAATTTTGACACTACTCACCATGGCCTGACAATTAAATTTTTTTCTCTCTCTCTCTAAATTTCAACCAGCGAGTATGTTACATTTTGAGTTGAACTGTTCTGATGTGAAGACATTTCTTTTCTCTTATCAGAGCCTGAGAAGCTGCCAGTGCTAGTAAACAATTTGCATGATCAGACGGTTCCTCACATTTTATACCAAGTGAAAATGCTGCTGTCCGAGAACAGCAAAGCAGACACAGCTGAGGAATGGAGAAGAGTTGAGTGATCTGCAGAAGGCTTCGGAAGCTGAAGTTAAATGTGCTGCTCACCTCACTAAGGCAGGAGAAGCAGAGTGCTGCTCTGTGGGAGCCCCTTTCTACGTCCCACGTGGTTCAGAGTTCAGGTTCTGAAGGAGGCCACACGCAAATGAAAAGAGAGACTAGAAAATATTAATTTGGTGATATTGGGGGGCCAGGTGGGAGCCTTCCTCTAGTGCAGCGGTTCTCAACCTGTGGGTCTCAACCCCTTTGGGGGTCAAACGACCCTTTCACAGGGGTCGCCTAAGACTATTGGAAAACACCTATTTCCCATGGTCTTAAGAATCAACGCACCACTCCTCGGTGTAGCAAAATGTAGAAATGTAGTTTGCTGTTGTCATATTAAGACTGTTACCCATGCTACACCACGATTCAAGACAAAATTTCATTTATTTGTAATTAGAAATAAATATTTCACAATATATAATTACATATTGTTTTTGTGATTAATCACTATGCTTTATGTTCAATTTATAACAATGAAAATACATCCTGCATATCATATATTTATATTACAGTTCATAACAGTAGCAAAATTACAGTTATGAAGTAGCAATGAAAATAATTTTATGGTTGGGTGTCACCACCACATGAGGAGCTGTCTTAAAGGGTCACGGCATTAGGAAGGTTGAGAACCACTGCTCTAGTGGAAAGGACTACCACTTGCTCTGGCCTTTTTCTCCCTTATTAAGGCTTTGGGACACACCCCTAGCCTTTAGGCAGGAAATAACAAAAACAGAAATTAACATGAAACAAACAGGTAGAGGCTGCTTCAGCTAACAATGTTTCAACTAAACAGTGAGTGATTAGCTTTGACCTTCCAGAGCAATTAAGGTTGACCAGCCTTCTGGTTTCCTGTTTCCATCCATTTAGTGAGAACAATGTTTGGTTTCTGGCACTGCTCAAACCACGGGGAAACTTTTCTTGTCAGCGATGTGGATCCGGTGCCCTGGAGAACATTTTCTATGGCTTCATTCGAGGAATTAGCTCAGGCCTTAGCCTGTGACTGCTTTTTCCTTTCAACAGGTACTCTTTTCAATCAGCACAAGTGACAGTTTTCTCCAAGGAAACTGCTGCCAACTTGACAAAATTATCAATGTACCCCATTCTTTGCCTGCCATTGCATGGGAAACATACCACATACCATATACATTTTATCTGTGATTGATTTATTTCAGGGCAAGGGAATCTGGAAGCTTGGTCTGCCTCCCCAAAGATGACGGTAAGGCTCTTGAACAAAATGGTCTCAATGAAACCTGCTGAGTGTGGTTTGTCACAAAAGACCAAGACCCCCCAAGAGAGGTCCCAATGAAGAAAGTAAACAAGGAGGACACCCAAAGGAGAAAGTGTTTTTACAGAATTCCATGTGAATACACTGGGGGTGAATATGGGTAATGGGAATGAAGGATGGAAGATGGAACAAAAACTGGAATCTTGGAAGATCCCAACTAGTGAGAGCCCTGGATCTGAAGGGAAGAAAAGTGAATGGAAAGCAACAAGATCCATGTTTTAAATGGGCATTTTTATTTCCTCTGTACTCCCTCTTCTCTCCAGCTAATGTAGCCAATGGTTCTCTTGTTCTGCAGTCTTGGATCCCTTCAAAGTGACAAGTGAACAATTTTCTGCCTTCAAAGGCCCCTATATTCCTTGACTCACCCTTTAAGCAAGAACCAGAGTAAACTACTTTTTTTACAGATTTCAGTGACAGTACCCATTTTACTGTAATAAAAATAAAAATATCTTGCTAAAATAAAACATATTACCCAAATGGCCGCCAAAGCCAGCCATTTGGATATGAGCACTATAAGTCTCAACACAAGTTCTTGTGTGTTTTCTAATAATACGTAGTCACTCTTCTGTCATAGCCTGATGATTGAGTGCAGGTACTTTTTTTTAAAAAAAAAACCCAACAATTCTTTTAAAATATATTTTTAGTGATTTTAGAGAGAGAGAACGGGAAAGGGAGAGAAAGATTTTAGAAACAATGATGAGAATCAGTCAGTTTACTTGTGGGTAGAGGGGCCAAGGATATAAGGAGACTTTCCAATCTCCCCCAGGGGAACTTTTTACATGTATTTTAATTATTATTATTATTATCACTAGAGGCCTGGTGCATGAAATTTGTGCAAGGGGGGCGGGGGCTGTCCTTCAGCCCAGCCTGCTCCCTCTCCAATCTGGGACCCTTGAGGGATATCCGATCCTACCTGGATCGGGTCTAAACAGGCAGTCGGACATCCCTCTCACAATCCAGGACTGCTGGCTCCCAACTGCTCACCTCCCTGCCTTTCTGGTTGCCCCTAACCACTTCTGCCTATCAGTCTGATCATCCCCTAACCACTCCCCTGCCAGCCTGATTGATGCCTAACTGCTCCCCTGCCATCCTGTTTGCCCCTAACTGCAGAAGGCAGCCCCCTACTGGGGATCAAACCCACAATCTGGGCAAGTGCTCTGACCAGGAATCCAGCTGGGACCTCCTGGTTCATGAGTTGACACTCATCCACTGAGCCACATAGGACGAGCAAGTGCAAATACTTTTGTTTTTTACTCCAGGAAAATATACATCCAGAAAAATGCACATATCAGAAGCATAGAGCCTCATAAACTGAACTCGCCATGCAACCATCATCCAGATAGAGAAACAAAATCGCCAGAAGCCATTTCCCTCATCCCTTCTAGGCAATTCCTCAAAGAGTAATTATTATCAGCCTTACAATAGCATAGATTATTTTTGCTGCTGGGTTTGTACTTTATAAAACTGAAATCGTACAGCATTTTCTTTTTTGTATTCATTATTTTGCTCACCACCATTTGTGAGATTCATCTACATTGTTGGGTGTAGCTGTATATTATTCTCATCACTATATAGTACAGTACACACTGCTAATAACCACACTGTATCCATTCTGCTGTTGGTGGGCATATTGGTAGCTTCCAGTTTGGAGCTATTTTAAATAGTTTGTTCTCAACAATCAAGCAGCAATGAGTAAGCTTATGCCACAACCCTGATCCTCACTGCTGTGGGATCGAAGTGTTCTTGCCTGACAGACTCATCCTGTCTCCTGACATCAGCTCATGTCATGTCATCTATTTTCAGCTCACATAAATTTTTTAAAATTAAAAATTAAAAAAGTTTTAAAATATACTTCCTCCTAGTCTAATTTTTTCTTCTTTAAAATTCTTTGGTGATTTTTAAATTAAAATATAAAGATACACTAGTTCAGCCTAGTATCCTATCTCAAAATAACACTGCAAGATGTTTTATGGAATGTGGGAGAGAATAACCTTTCTATTTCCTCAAAGGAGATCCTGTGTTCTGTATTTTAAAATGGAAATCAAAATGAGCAAATTCAAAAAAAACTATTCCAAAGCTATGTGTGTGTTGGGGTGGGGCATAAGAGTGGGTGAGGTAAAATATACCTCCAACACTCCTTGACAGCTTTCCCATGAAGTGATAGAATCTGGGTGGACTGTGTTTGGTTTGACCAATTGAGTATGGCAGAAATCACACTGTATGACTTCAGGGATGGGTCATAAATAGACAATTTGGCTCCTATTTGGTTCTCTTGGAATGCTTACTTTCAGAATGCTCCCTTCTCAGAATCTATGTGTGATGCCGACACGACAAACAGGTGCTTTATTCAATAGTGCCAGTTAAGCCCAGCCTTTGAGTCATCCCAATGGTTATGGGGTTGAATTGTATCTCCCTAAAAGATATGGTGAAGTCCACCCCCGCTCAATACCTCATAATGTTATCTTATTTGGACATAATCATTGCAGATGCAATTAGTTAAGATGAAGTCATACTTAACATGTCCTTAACAAATCGAGAACACCCTGTGAAGACAAAGACACACAGAAAAGATGAGCATGTAAAGGCAGAGGCAGAGATTGAAATTATGCTGCCACAAACCAAGGGATACCTGGAGCCTACCAGAAGCTGGAAGATACAAAGAAGAATTCTTCTCTAGAGGTTTTAGAGGAGGGAGGACCCTGCCAACACCTTGATTTTAAACTTCTAGACTCCAGAACAGTGAAAAAATACTTTTCTATTAATCTAAGCAACCCAATTTTTAATATTTTGTTACAGCATCCCTAGGAAACCAACACACCAGCCCAGGAGCCAGGCATGTGAGTGACAAAGCCTTGGTTGGTAAAGCCAGCCCCAGCCAATCACACTTTCCCAGCTGAGGAACCAGGCATTGTAGAATAGTCAACATTCCCACTGTACTCTGAAGTCTTGCCTCACAGAATATGTGAACATAATAAGATGGTTGTTATTTAATGCTTCTAAGAATTGAGTATTTTTCCAGGTGCCTCACTCTACACTACACAAAGGACCAACTAATCACATCTACTCTGAAAGTGTGATGAGCATCAGAGGCATCCATAAACAAAAAAGAGGAACTCAACTGGCTGACCTGTGGGAAGTATGAGCATTGAGCCAGAAGTAACAGATACTATAAGGCATACAATGCTATAAGATTTCACATAGATTGTCTCATTTAACTTTCCAACAGCCCAAGGAGGTAGCTCTATTTTAATAGAAGAGGACCCTGACACACTAAGAGGTTAAGAGATCTGCTAAGTCACACAGCTGGTATGTGGCAAAGCATAGGCTTCATTTACACTTAGGAAACTAACATCAAGAGTCAAGTTTAGTCATTGAAAAAAGTGGATGTGCTGCAGCTAGTTTTCAGTGGCCCAAGTTCTTATTTGCTTACTTAGTGGACATTAATAAATTCTGCTCTGTGTCACTGTGTCCCTTAGGGAAGCATGTCTAATGGAAGATTCAGACATACAAATAGATATCTTTTCCTTTTCATTCAGTCCAAAGTTGAATTACTTACAAAAAACTGTAGTGATTAGGAAAATAAAGCAAATAAGAGAAAAGGAAAAATGGAGTTTCTTTGCAGATAGAAACAGAGAGAAAATTGAGGTCAAAGATAGTTGAATTCTTAACTAGCAAACAGAGGTTTGGGGTAAATCAAGAAGTTGAATGTGAAATTCAGCTGTGACCTAGTCCTATGAATCTAAGCCATGTGCCATATTCCCTCAGTGCCATACAGCATCTGATAAGATCAGATCCAGCACAGGTGGGACAAAAACATTTATGACCACAAGTAGATGAGTTTACTTTTGAATTGCATTTTCCCCTCAATCAAAATGCACACTTTGAGGTCCCAAAGTAAAGGAAAAAAGGAGGAAAAGGCAGAGATAATAAGTTCAATGGGACAAAGTATTCTCCTGTTCTCCTGCTGTTCATCACACTGCCTCAGAGTGGTCACCTGGGCAGATGTGTAGAGAGATGAATTCCAGATGCAGGGAAGATGCCTGTCATGGATTGCCCTGACTGTCATCCAATCAATCCAGGTGAGGGTGTTCCACTTTTCAAAACTGGCAGAAATAGTTCAATTAAGTCTCTAGAACTTGATCTCATTCTGGAATTTTGTCCTCCCAACCTAGTCACAGTTACTTTACCTTTTTTTTTTTTCAAATGGAATGTTCCATCAGCAACTTAAAATAGTTTCAAAAAATGTTTCACAGAAAAGAGAAAAGCTCAAGGTTACATGAAGCTGGCTCAATCGCTTTGTGAGCTGAGAACTTTAATTTTTGTTTCTGGTATATTTTATTGCTGCTTTAAAAGAGAGAGAGTGAAAGACATTTGGGGATGTTAGGTCAGGGAAGGTGTGGCCTACGCCAGTCCAGAATTTATGCAAACACTCTCTCACATCCAGTATCTACTAGCTGTCAGTAAGAAATGGAGGGAACTTAAATTTCTAAAAGCCTAACAGCTTCCTTTGCTTCTGTTCACCAGACAGCAATTCATTACTTACTGGGTACAGAGTGAGGGAGACATATTTCTATAGAATATACCATGTCTGCTTTTGAGGACCTTCTATCACCTTAATTGTCTTTATTGTGTCTAACGGATATGCAGCCAGGACTACAACAAGAGCATACCTAGTTATAGAATTCTTCCAGTTCCCAAAGAGAGATGCTTTAAAACTCTTAATAATAATTGTCCTTTTTCCATGAGTTAAGCAAATGAGATTGGGATGGACAGGTGATAAAAGATCCACTGGGAGGAAGACCTCTTTGAGTCTCTTTGTCACATCTAATCGTGAGTGAGGATATGATAGATGAAGGATATTTCCCTCATTGGATTAACTTTGGTGTGAGAAGCAGTGAAGTTGGAGCCTTCTAGGCCAGACGTTTTGCAAATTCCAGCTCTGCAATTTACCAGCTGTGTAATTTTAAACAATAACTCAATCTCTCTTGGTCCATTTTCCTCATCTGCAAAATGGGGATGATAATAGCATCTACCTCCTAGGGTAGCTGTAACTTTGAGTTAATATAGTAAAGGCCCTTTAACAACTGTCATAATGTGTTTGCTATTATAGTATTCATGTAGAAAAGGGAGAATAAGGTGGGACAATTGAGATCCTGAAAGATAGAAAGCTAGTCCCAGATTCTGGGTCCTTCTTCAAAAACCACTTTAATCATTAGCATTGATGCTGGTTCTCTCATCCTTGTGGAAAACATACTAACAAGCAAGAAAGAACACATAATACTTATTTTCAAATCACCAGAAATCTATAGGAAGTCACAGAAAACCAAAGTGATAACTCTATCTTGTTAACAACTGCCTATGTTATAAAATTTGTAGAGCTAATTAATTAAGGATTATTTGACAAACATTTGGTAACAAAAATATTAAGGGATTGGTAAGGTTCGGTGGATTTGCCTACCTGACAAATTCTTTAATGCAGAAAAGTGAATGAGTAGTAAATGGATAAGAAAAGGTAAACCAGAAAGGTTATACTCTTTCTAATCTCGTCCCAGATCAGTCCTTAATCCATATAAGTGTTCTTTTAAAAATCTTCTCTTTTAGGAGTCTCTATCCTTTGAAGTTTATAACCTTTCTCTGAGCACAATACCTGACACATAGCACTACTTATTTTTAAAAAAGAATGACTGGATGGATGGATGGATGGATGGATGAATGGATGGGTAATAAATAGATAGATAGATAGATAGATAGATAGATAGACAGACAAACAAACTTTTACTCAAATACCTGACCCATTTGAAAGATTAGTATCTAGTTTTTTTTTCATAAATTCCCAAGATCTTAATTATGGAAACTTCTACAAATTTACCCAAATCAGTTTTCTGTATAGACACAGGCTTCTTGTGCATATCTTTATAACACAAATTGTCTTTTCAATTTCCACTAAAATTTTATCTCTCGCTTGATGAGCAATTTTTGTACTAGCTGAGACCAGCTGAAACTGTTTCACAAAGTACTTTTTCTTGAAAATATATGGTGAATTGCTTATATTCATAGAACTGTTTCACTGCTGAATTTCACATTCCACTGCTTAATTTACCCCAAACTTCTGTTTTCTAGTTAAGAACTCTAACTGTCCTCGACCTCAACTTTCTCTTTAGTTCTATCAGCAATGGATTAACTTTCTTTTCAAATGTTTTTAAACCCACAGAAAAAATCTAATTCTTTTTATTTCATGAACACCATCATGAGATGTGGAGATCTGGGCAGTTGGCTAGGTGAACTCAGTACCTAAAAGTCTTGATCTCACATACCAGTCTGGAAATATGACATATCATAGAACTTGCTTCCAACTTGAGTCCCCATGATCTAATATCTCAGCTTGCAGGCCATTTTTTATATGAGAGTGTGTGTGTGTGTGTGTGTGTGTGTGTAATTTATATATATGTTTATATATATATAATTATAGCTAACACTTATATGACTTTATCATCATAAATAAAACACCTCAGTACCATCTAAATCTCATATATACAACCATCTAAAGAATGTGACATCAGCATTGCCAGCATGGCTCAGTGATTGAGCATCAACCTATGAACTAAGAGGTCACTGGTTTGATCCTTGGTCAGGGTACATGCTCAGTTTGGGGCTCAATCCCCAGTTAGGAACATGCAGGAGCCAGCCAATCAATGATTCTCATCATTGATGTTTCTGATGTTTCTATCTCTCTCTTCTTCTCCCTTCCTCTCTGAAATCAATAAAAATACATTTTTTTTAAAAATGTGACTTCAATATCATCAATATTTCAAAAACATTTTCTATAAAGTAAGACAATATTCATTCAATAGGTGAGGAAGGCCTTCACTTTTTTTCAGATAGGATAATATAGTGTCTATTTGGAAATAATGTCATTACTTTAAGATTTAGAAATTAGGAAATATTTTTTATAAAGAGTGATATCAAATGGTATATGTGTGAGATAGTATGTGTACCTCATGTATATATATCCTTGCTTTATGGGCTTGTCTTTTAGTTCCTATTTCAGGAATTCAAAAAACAGCTTCTTAGATTTCTGGACTTGATTTTGAGGTTTGAGCAGACAGAGCACTACCTACTTTTCTGGAATGACTTTGCTTGTATTGCACCCTGTGAAATATTCCAGGTATTGTCTACTAGTTCTGAATTTATTTGTATATTAAAATATACTGAATATCTCTAACGATGCCATCTATGCTACCTGAAAATAGATTAAGCTTATATTTCAAGTCTGCTATTAAAGCTATAAATGCTACCATAGGAAATCTCCTTCAAGATCGTCCTTGCACAATGGAAGATGCTCCTGTGTTGAATGTTCTTTTTTCTTCTCTGTTAGATGTTGCTCTTCTTTCATCTTGGTCTCAGCCCAGTTCATGCTTTATTAAAGCCAGTTCATTGTAGACTGGTGAATTAAAAAAGAAACCACTGACATGTAAAAGAACTTCACAAAAGACAAAATCTCTTTACTGATAACAATGCCTGATGTTGGAGCAGCGCGTTAGCTTTTCAAAGCCTTTGGTTCCACAGGCATTCTTTCCTTGGAGCTCTCTGAGGTTGACAATTATCACAGTGAAGTGCTTGTAACTTTCTTCTCAGACCTCTTAACTATTGTGAGATAACCCTGGGTTCTCCATTTAGAGCAATAGATGTAACTAGGCTTCAAGTTATCCCATTATACAGCCTTCATTCAATTAATATTTTATTCAATTAAGAAAATATTCTGAAGTCCACTTAGAGATGCAATACCTACTCTAGTAGCTAATGGTTCTAACCCTGTGGTCGGCAAACTGCAGCTCGCAAGCCACATGTGGCTCTTTGGCCCCTTGAGTGTGGCTCTTCCATTAAATACCACGGCCTGGGTGAGTCTATTTTGAAGAAGTAATGTTAGAAGAAGTTTAAGTTTAAAAAATGTGGCTCACAAAAGAAATTTCAATTGTACTGTTGATATTTGGCTCTGTTGACTAATGAATTTGCTGACCAGTGCTCTAACCCAATAAGAGCAAGATGGCAATGTTACTTATTCACACTGTCCACCTTTTGTTGTTGGTCACTTTGGCCAAAGAGATTGAACAGCAATATGAGTCAATTATTAAGGGATGATTTAAATCCATTCTTTTTATGTAACAGATACCCTTATATAGTAATGGAGGGTTTAAAGCATCCTTTGAGTTTATAACTGTTTTTCTAAGTGTGAAGATCATCATGCTACTCCAGATATATCAAATTAGATTTTCCAAGGGATTCATATGCCAAGGAAACCATGGCAGGTACCAATTTCAAAACAACCTTTATCTAAGAATGATTGCAAAAACATGATTCAAACTAGAGGCCCAGTGCATGAAATTTGTGCACAGGGAGGGGGTGTCCTCTCAGCACAGCCTGCACTGTCTCCAATCTGAGACCCCCTCAAAGGATGTCCAACAGCTGGTTTAGGCCTGATCCTCATCAGGCCTAAATTGGCAGTCAGACATCCCTCTCACAATCCGGGACCACTGGCTCCTAATTGTTCACCTGCCATTCTGCCTGCCTGATCGCCCCTATCTACCTCCCCTGCTCGCCTGGTCACCCAACTGCCCCCCACCCCCCTGCAAGCATGGTCACCCCATACAGCCTGCTGTTTGGTTGTCTCTCATTAACCCCCCTGCTGGCTTGGTCACCCTATGCAGCCTGCTGCTCAGTCATTTGGTCGCCCCTCACTAACCTCCCTGCCAGCCTGGTCACCCCATTTGGTTGTGATGGTCACTTAGGCTTTTATTGTTATAGATGTATATAAACTGAATAGTGCCCTACCTACTAGATTCTCTGACAGATATACAAGGAGAGAGAAGATAGATAGATAGATAGATAGATAGATAGATAGATAGATAGACAGATAGATAGATAGATGATAAATAGATAGATAACCAGATGCTTTGCATAGTTTTCTCTAAATTTTTATGAAAAATGTATGAGATAAGTCACAGATTCCTATTTTACAGGTAAGGAAACCAGGATTTAGAAAAGCTAAGTCACCTGCTCACATAGCTAAGAAGTAATGGAATCCCAGTCATTCTAGCTTTTTATCTCATGCTCTAACCACTACCTCCACTGCCTTTATTTTCTCCAAGTGAGAAAAGATCTGTGCCTAGAGCAGAATACAAGTTAAATGTTGTCTGTGCCCAATGAGGATATAGATAGGTCTGGACCAAGTCAGGAAGACTTCAAGAGGAAGCAGAAAGACAGGTAAAATTAGGCAGGTGGGAAAAGAAGAGACGGTATTATAAGTAAGAGGAAGGATAACACAAAAAGATAGTGTTGCTCTAATTATTAATAAGTATCTATTAAGCACTTAAATTCCAGGCACTTTTTATATACTTTAAATGTGTTCTCATAGTTAGTCAAATCCTCACATCAACCAAATGAGAGCAGTGATTTAGTCTCATTTTAACTTAACTTTTTAAGGCCACCTGTCATAGAGAATAACTAAAGCTCCATCCATCCACTTTCTCCATACTATATTTTAATTCTTTTCCTCCCCTTGTCCCTTATCTGCAACCTCACCTCAGGGAGGAAATATACTAAATGTATCTTCTGTATGCAAGGCCAGATGTTGGTCATAGTGGGGCCCAATATAAGCAGGGGTCCAGCCATATTACAAATGCCATGGAAAACTTTATTTCATATATGTTGGATTGTGAAAACCTCATTTGAAATGGGCTAAATTATTCATGATAATTTAGATGTTTAGGCCTCTTCAAAAAGTTCCAGGGCATCAGTCATATTGTTCTGTCCCATGAACTTGCTCTCACTGGAGCATGAATCTGATCTGTGGCCCTTTGTGTGAGGCTCTGAAGGGCCCTGAGGGGAAGGGTGTAGTGAATGCCGCTCAGAGAGGCAGGACCACTTCTCTTCCTCATGGTTGCTTTTAATGTTTCTTTAAAAAATTTTACACTAAGATTTACATGGAATGGGAACTGGCCTTTAAATAGTAAAATGATCAAGTGTGGTCTCACTTCTATGTCCCTTCCCTCTCTTCCTTTGCACCCAGCATCTTCATGTTCCCAGGCACCAAAGCCTTCTATGGGGCCTAACCCAGGGATCCAGGTTTATAGTGTAGAACTGTTTCTTCCTCTCTCACTTCTTTGCAATCTCTCATCATAACAATCATTTCAAAAAATTTCTGGAGGATGGGAGGAGAAACCAAGATGGCAGCATAGGTGAATACCTAAACTGCTGCCTCACACAACAATTTCAAAACTACAGCTAAAAGACAAAATGGACATCATCCAGAACCACAGGAAAGCTGGTTGAGTGAAAATTCTACAACTAGAAGGAAAGAGAGGGGCTCACAGATACTCAGAGGAGCTCCAAAAAGCTGAGGTATGGACACGCATGTGGAAAGGACAGGTGGCAAATTGTCTGGCTTGGCTTCCTCTAGCAGGAGGGAGACAGAAACTCCTGACTGCACTGAACCTCAATTCTGGGTGAGACTCATATGGAGGGAGTCTGGACTGTCGTGAAAAGGGACGAGTGCATGGAAAATTAAGAGAGCTGAGAAAGGCAGAGGTCTAGAGGTGCGTGCAAGTGTGTGCAGAGGACTGACTACTGATTGTGCCATTGGCTTTCTCTAGCGGGAAGAAGACAGAACCTCCTAATTGTGCTGAACTGCACTGAACCCCAGTTTTGGGAGATATCCTAAGGACCCAGACTCATACAGGTCAACAGAGCACATGGAAACTCAGGGGAGCCAGAAAGGCAGAGGTCTGGAGGTGCACAAGTGCATGCAGAGAGGCCTGCAGTGATTACCAAGGGATACTGAGAACAAGGACTGCATAGGGCAGGGCTGATGGGAAGCCAAGGCTGTCTGCTCAGCCCTGAGACTCCACCCCATCCAAGCTGTACACAGAGGCTTTTGCAATTTGCAAGTCTTGTATCATAAGGCTGACTCTAGCATAGAAGTTCTCCCCATGTAGACACAGCTGATCCTTAACAACCATTGATTTGGATGTCAATTTCCCCTAGTGATACCAACAACAATCAAGACTGTACACACAGTCCACAGAGGGGTGCACCAAGAGAGTCCACCTTAGGTAACTGGGGAGGCGGAGCTATTGAGCCATATAGGACACCTAGCATACAAAGCTACTCTACCAATTCAAAAAAGGAGCAAAAATGCAGAGACAAAAAACAGATAACAAATGAAAGAAATGGAGGAAAACAAACTGGATATAGAGTTCAAAACCACAGTTATAAGGTTTTTCAAGAAAAGATGGATAAATTTAGCGAGACCCAAGAGGAGATGAAAAATGACCAAGTAGAAATTAAACATACACTGACTGAAATAAAAAATATTATACAGAGACCTAACAGCAGACTAGAGGATGGCAAGAATCAAGTCAAAGATTTGAAATACAAAGTAGCAGAAAACACTCAACTGGAAAAGAAAAAATAATCCAAAAATGTAAAGATAGTGTAAGGAGCCTCTGGGACAACTTCAAGCATACCAACATCAGAATTATGGGGGTGCCAGAAGAAGAGTGAGAGAAAGATGCTGAAAACCTATTTGAAGAAATAATGACTGAAAACTTACCCCAGCTGGTGGAAGAAATACACTTACAAGTCCAGGAAGCACACAGAACCCCAAACAAAAGAAATCCAAACAGGACCACACCAAGACACATCATAATTAAAACACCAAGAGCAAAAGACAAAGAGAGAATATTAAAAGCAGCAAGAGAAAAAGTTAATTACCTACAAGGGAGCACCCATATGATTGTCAGCATAGAAATTATGCAGGCCAGATGGGAGTGGCAAGAAATATTCAAAGTGATGAATAGCAAGAACCTACAACTAAGATTATTCTACCCGGCAAAGCTATCATTCAGAATTGAAGATCAGAGAAAGAGATTCACAGATAAGAAAAAACTAAAGGAGTTCATCAACACCAAACTAGTATTATATGAAATGCTGGAAGGTACTAAGAGGAAAAACGTAAAGATAAAAATTATGAACAGCAAATACATATCTATCAACAAGTGAATCTAAAAATCAAGTGAATAAAAATCTGATGAACAAAAAAACTGATGAATATAATCAAATCAGGGGAATAGAAAGGGAATGGACTGACAATTCTCAGGGGGAAAGGGTTGAGGGCGGTGCAGGGAGAGACTGGACAAAAATCATACACCTATGGATGAGGACAATGCAGTGGTGGTGGGGGAGATAAGGGCAGAGGATAAGGGAACTGGGTGGAGAGGAGCTATGGGAGGAAAAAAGAGGAACAATTGTAATAATCTGAGCAATAAAGATTTATTAAATCAAAAAAAAATTCTGTTGGATGGAATTTTGAGATCAGGGTGCCAGGTTAGTGGAGTTCTTGGTGAGGGCCCTCTTCTAGGTTATGTTCTCGCAAGACTTTCCTTGTTGCATTCAGGCAAACACACACACACACACACACACACACACACACACACACATTTCATGTCTCTTCTTCTTTTAGGGGAACTATAATCCCATCATAAGGTCCCTACCTTATTCATCTCATCTAATCCTGATTACCTCCCAAAGACCTCACCTCAAAATACCATCACATTGGGAATTAGAGTTTCAATATATGAATTTGTGGGTAAGGGGACACAAAACATTCAGTCCATCATACCTGTGGTCCTTGCCAGGGTGTTAATGCCCATGTCCCTAGAAAGTACCCCCAAGAAAGTAACTTCTTATTTATCTAGTCATATATTTTAGTCCCCTTGATCAAGCACCCTCAAAATCTAGTTCCACAAGTACTTGTTTTCCTGATGGCAGGTGCATTCTAGCTAATTTTAAAAGCTCCTTCAGTGTATAATCTGTTTCCTCCTTTATCAGGCCCACCAAGGTCCATCAGGTTATGCTGAGATTTAAACTGTTATCCACATGGCAGCCAGGTGAGGAAGTGGGAGTAGCTTCTGTTGTTTTGTGGAGATGAGGTCTCTTCAGCATCTCTTAGCACAGAGGAAGTGCTAGCTTATACTAGGAAAACTCTGAGGAATTCTTCTGAGACAGCCATTCAGATGTCTCCATGCCATGTTTCAGGGTACTTGGTTTTCTCAACAGGGCCCTGACCTTAGTTTGACAGACTTGTCTCAGTGAACATTGAATGTCTCTGAGCTCTGCAATTCTCTCTAAAGACACTGTTCAGCGGGATCTCTTTGAAAGCTATCAAAGACTCTTATGGTTAGCCTTTAACTGCTTGTCAAAGGCCCCCAGTTTCTTCTAGAAAAGCCACCATCTTCTTCTCAGCAGGGAATCAGTACAACTACAGGCATACCTCAGATATTGAAGATTTGATTTCAGACCACTGCAATAAAGCAAATATCACAATAAAATCACACAAATTTTTTTGTTTCCTAATGCTTATAAAGGTACTCTATACTGTAGTCTATTACATGTGCAATGGCACTATGTGTAAAAAATATATACATGCCTTAATTTATAAATACTTTATTGCTGGTTGAACCTAAAGAATTTCACTCTTGGAAGAGATCTTAGAGTTACAGCTTCTAACCTGCTATTTGATTCTCCTTTTCAAACCCCAGTGCCATTGACCTGTTATTCCTTAAATGCTGCCATAGTCCAAGAACTCACCACACCCATAAGCCACACATTTCACCTTCAGTTGAGTCTGGCAGCCAATTTCCTCCTCATACTGAGTTGATAAATCTACCTATGCTACTTCTAGCCTCCTGAATGGTCTCATTGCCTTGGATAACCCTTACGTTCATTCAATTCACTGCTTCCTAGCTGATATATCTTATAAATATGAGTAGCCCGTTAAGGATTCTCCATTAGAAAGTTAGTGCTGAAGGCAAGTAGAGCTTCATCCTATTTGGGACCTCTAAAGAACATTCCACAGTTAGCACACATGAGAGGCAAGTAAGTTAGGGTATCCACTAAAACCCACCTATCATTGGTCAAAGGTTATTTTTAGGGGCACATTGATCTCTGTCACTTTTGTTTAGCATTACGGGCAAAGTTAGTGTATTGCCACAGTCAGAACAAGTGCTTAGTAGGGGAGCCTTTGCATGTAGAAATCTGTATCTGAGAGGGTATGAGCAGGACACCAGCGATATCTGCTATAGGAAGTGGTGGGTGGCAAGGGAGAGGGGGGCATAGAAAGTGTTTGTTAAAATAACTATCTCAGCTACTGAAGAACAGAAACAGAAAAGAAAAAATACTTTATTGCTAAAAAATGCTAACCATCATTCAAGCCTTCAGCAAGTCATAATCTTTTTGCCTTCAATTTGTAAAAAGTGCAACATCTGTGAAGTGCAATAAAATAAAGCACAATAAAACAAGGTATACCTGTAAGTAGTAATGAGCCAAGTCTACTGCCTTTGTACACATTTCCCTCACCCCAATCATATTTCAAATGCTGACAAATTGCTCCCTAAAGGAAGTTCTCCTCACTAGAGCATTTTCCCATGTCCCCACTCGCAAAAAGTTTAGTCCTTGAACCTCTATCCTATATCAGGCGTTTCCTGTTCCCATAAACTACTCAGGATGGTTCCCTCTTTGCTTTATGGGCTTACAGCCCATTTTACAAGCCCATCTTAACTGTTTTTTCAGACTACTCCTGGCACAACTTGTGTTAGTTTGGGTCCTTCAGGGGTTATACGTGCAAAAGATTTGAGGGAAATGCCTCTGTCAGAATGCTTCACTCTCCCTTCCTGCTCAGAGCACAACTCCTAGACCAGAAGCGTTAGCTTTACTTGGGAGCTTGTTAAAAATGTAGACTCCTGGGCCCCATGCCAGTCCTACAGAATTAGAACCTGCACTTTAACAAGATGCCAAGTGATTCTGTGTGCACTTTAAATTTTAGCTGCTCCAATTTCATGTACCTTGAGCAAATGATTTAACTACCTCAGTTTCTTCATCTATCAAATAAGGAAGAAGGATAAAAAACTAAGAGCCCTACAGCTCCTAAATCCTCAAATTCTCTGCTTCCACTCCTTCTCCTTACTTTCTCAGGTGCCTTGAACTGTGCCCAGAATTATCCCGCAGGCTAACAATGAAGGCAGGGGAAAATTGATGGCTGATACAATGATATATCTCATCTCTTTCAATATTAATAGCTATAAATGAGAATTTTTAACTCAGAAGGGGCAAGGAGCTGGCTTTGCAGCCTAGAGTCATTTGATCTATCTTCTAATTGAATACCAGACTTTTAGCCCAGTTCCAGAAATACAACACTAGCACAGAGACCCATTCCACAAAAGAGCTCTGAGATGTGTCTTGTTCACCAAAGTGGGGGTAGAGGGATGAAAAAGGTATCTCTCTATGGGAGAAAAGAAGCATTCTTTTGGAATCAGCTGATCAGAATTCAGGTTGTAGCCCAGCCTGTGTTCGTCATTGTGCTCATTTGTGACTAAATAGGGGTAAGAGCACACGTGCCAAGAATCACTATGAGGCTCAACAAATACTCAGTGTGTTTTTATTTTGGTCAAAATTCATTTTTACTAATAGAAAATAAACACTTATTCCATGTTCAGTTGTTATACTTGAGGTTTCTAATTTTAAAAAAAGAATTTAAAAGAATCATTTAATAATCCTGTTTTAACTAAAACAATGAATCTGTGGCTTTAAAAAAAACAGTAGTCAGCACCATTTACTCATAGACATTTCAGAATTTGTTCTTGAAGTTTCTGGAACTTTGCTTTCTATAAAGTTCAAGAATTGCAGAGCTATCTGGGACAACCAATGAGAAGTGAAGAAATCATCATGAAAGGAATCAGTGAACACTCAGCAGGGTAACTTGGACTGTAAACACTCTTCTCCCCTCCACATTAACTCATGAAGGACGTGCTTTGGAGCACTGAGATATGAAGTGTTAGACTGTCATTTGATGTTAGAGTTAACTTTCTGGCAGAGATGCTATTGGTCTTTAATGTCCTGTGACTTTTATGAAATGTTGTAAGTAATTTGTATTTAATTCAATTTATTCAGAAATTAAATATATTTAATAAGGTTCACTACTTTGCCAGAGTATCTGCTGGTTTACTACCCCTCTAAAATATAAATAATATATGTAAGTAAATCACTGTCTTAAAATATACTTAGAATGCTGCATTATATAAAGCAAAGTATATTTTTAACAAAATGTCTATAATTATATGCAGCTCACAAAATAAATCCAAAGTTATGACAGGGGAGACTCACTCTCCCTTAAAGCTGTGCTACATGGAATGCTTTCAAAATCATGGGCCCTCAAAGCCATTCAAGGAGAGTTAAGCAGGCACTATCTCCTCATTCTTTACTGTAAGATTCCAATTGGGGCTGGGCCAGATATGAACATTTCTAAATACTTCAGAAACATCCACAGAAATGGTAAAAGACTTTTAAGCAAAAGAATGTCTATCTTTCTGCATCCACAAGTAGTAGTGCTCATCAGATTTTCCTAATAACACAAAGGCCAAGGCAAGTCCATATACTTCATCAGATGTCAAAGAAATGGGAGGTGGACTATTAGGTCACCCTTAGTCAGAGTTTCTTCTGGCCTTTTCCTATATACTGTGTACCAATATGAGTCAGGTGGACCTTTGTGAGAGAAGTGTTTGATGACCAGGACCTCTTTGGGGGCATTTCTTTCTAAATAGAATAATACATAATAGATAAGGTAGTAGAGGAGTAATACAGGGAAGCTACTCTTTCACTTCAGGAGTTGATGAAGCCCATACATGCATTCAGGAAGACTATGGGATTCTCTAGCTGTGGGTAGTGGCTAATGTGGTCATTCAAAATCAACACTGTGGACCTTGGCAGTTTTCCCGTTATAGTTTAAAAAATTACAGATAGGAATTCACTGGATTCAAAGGCCCACAGATAAAATGAATTGGCATAGCTACAGAGCAAAGAGCTCCCATTCCCACCCAATGTCTTTAAACTTCTTTCTCTGATTGATGTACTGTAAGAGACTGAGTTCCCATCATTGCTGTATATCACTGCCCATATATCCCACAATTCACTCTCAGAGGGTCAGGCATATGGCCCAAAGACTGGGATGAGACTGCTACAGAACACAGAGAAATTCATCAATAGTGTGAGGATAGGTGAAAGCATGCCCTTTGAGAAGCTTTTGGGGAAGGAAATATGGTAAGTCTCAAGAAATATACCTCCATTTGACAGACAGAGACTCCTATGATAAGCCAATTACAGTGGTACCTCAAGATACGAGTGCCCTAACATATGAGATTTTTGAGATATGAGCTGTCAAGCAAGTGATTTTTGCTTTGAAATACAAGCAACATTTGAGATAGGAGTAATCGTGCGGATTGGCCGGCTGCACACCACCCACCAGTTTACCACGACTCGAGCATCTCATAGTTTCCCACCCTTCAAGGTTACAGAATGAATTAAATTCATATCTCGAGGTACCACTGTAGATCTATTCTGCTTGCACCTATATTAATATAATTTATATGATACAGGAGCCTTTATAAGAAAATGAAACCTGAAGAAGAAAGTATATTGCAGATTTTATGAAAACTTGAAAGTTGTGTGAAAATGTAATAGGACAAAGGGTATGAGCTAAAGGTATAAACTAGAAGAAACTTAGCAAGGCCAGTTCATTTGTATTTCTCTTGTCATCTCTTCATCTTCAGAGATAAGGATGCTTCTTTCCTCCAGGTATAGGAAAAACACCCCTCACATGAGGGTCTTCTGACCTACTACAAATTTAAGAAGGAAATTTCTTAAATTTCCTCAGCTTAAAAGAGTCAATATGCCAAGGCTCCATATTTTCGGGTAGCATGTCCTGAATTCCACCATATTTAAAAGGATATTTATTTCAACACTGTTCGTAATAGTAAGCGCTTGAAGGGGAAAGGAGCCCTAAAACTAAGTACTATTGATAGAAGGATGGTTAAATAAATTATAGTAATTCATACTATGGAATACTATACAGTTATTAAAAAGAATAAAGTAGCCCTAGCGAGTTTGGCTCAGTGGATAGAGTGTCAGCCTGGGGACTGAAGGGTCCTGGGTTTGATTCTGGTCAAGGGCATGTACCTTGGTTGCAGGCTTCTCTCTGGCCTGGACACTGGTTGGGGCACATGCAGGAGGCAACCAATAAATGTGTTTCTCTCACATCACTGTGTCTCACTGTCTTTCTCTCTCTCTTCTACTTTCTCTAAAAATCAATGGAAAAATGTCCTCAGGTAAGTATTAAAAAAAAAAAAAGGAAGAGAGAATATTAAAAGCAGCACGAGAAAAACAGTTCATTACCTACAAGGGAGCACCCATACGACTGTCAGCTGATTTCTCTCAACAGAAACGATGCAGGCCAGACGGGAGTGGCAAGAAATATTCAATGTGATGAATAGCAAGAACCTACAACCAAGAATACTCTATCCAGCAAAGCTATCATTCAGAATTGAAGGGCAGATAAAAAGCTTCACAGATAAGAAAAAGCTAAAGGAGTTCATCAACTCCAAAACAGTATTATATGAAATGCTGAAAGGTACTCTTTTAGAAGAGGAAGAAGAAAAAGGTAAAAGACAAAAAATTATGAACAACAAATACATATCTATCAACAAGTCAATCTAAAAATTAACAGAATTAAAAATTTGATCAAAAGAATAAACTGGTGAATATAATAGAATCAGGAGCACAGAAAGGGAGTGGACTGATAATTCTCAGGGGGAAAGGGGTGAGGGGTACAGAGAGAGACTGGACAAAAATCATACACCTATGAATGAGATCAATGGGAGGGAGGTAAGGGTAGAGGGAAGGGTGGGAGCTGGTGGAGGGGTGCTATGGAGGGGAAAAAAGAGAAACAAATGTAATAATCTGAACAATAAAGATTTAATTTAAAAAATAAAAAACAAAAAGAAACCCTTTGGAAATCCCTAAGTGATAAGAGCAACAATTATATCTTTTGTTATGTTAATGAATGAACTTTGGCCCTAAGCTAAGGATAGGAGTTGATTGTCCTTAGGAGTCTACCTTGGGTTTAGAGAGGATTGAAACTTTCAGTCCCATCTCCTAATTTCCGGTAATGAAGCCTCAATAAAAAAAAAAAAAAAAAAAAAAAAAAAAAAGGGACAGCTCACTGGTGCTTTTCCAGAGAGCCACCTTGCCAGTCCCAAGCCCCATGAGACAAAAGCTCTTTGTTGAGGACCCAGCCCTATCTATTTCTCCATCTGGCTGCTGATTCATATCCGTTAATATTCTTTGTAATAAATTAGTAATCTAGTGTATAAATGGGTTTTCCTGAGTTCTGTGAGCCATTCTAGCAAATTAATCAAATCCAAGGAGGGAGTCATAGGAACCTCTGATTTATGGTCAGAAGTACAGGTAACAACCAGGGCTTCTGACTGGTCTCTGAAGTGGATTGAGCCCTTTACTTATGGAATCTGATTCTATCTCTGAATAGAGAGTGTCAAGATTTAGTGTCTGAGAATTGCTTATTGGGAAACTACCACATACATGCACATTAAAATTGGTACCAGGACCTCTTTAGTATTAATGCTGGTTTTCAGTAGCAAATGCTTTGGAGTGAAAATCATTTAACTTAGGTAATATTTACCAAGTTTCCCCCATTGTGTTTCGTTTTCATTTGTGTGACAAGTTTCATCTCACAAAGTGCTACCTCCTAATTGGTTCTTTTAAAACACACATTAAAATCTGTGTATATATTAATTTCTGTTAGAATTACAGATATCTCCTCTTCTATGTCTTCTCCCCAAAAGACTAAAAAAGCCTATTGAGTGTCTATATATATATTATTATTATAAACACTTAATTACTAACTATGCCATAGTTAAAGTCTATCTGGTCTTCTCCATGCCAAAAGCAAATTCTTTCAAGCTGTGCATTTTTACCATTAACTTTACATTGTGGCTTTTGAATATCACTCAATTCTTTAAGAAATGCAAATGTTCTTTTCCCTTAACTTAGCAGTGGCTTTGGGAAATATATATGTATAATTCCTTCATAGTTGTGCACATTCTGTAACAATAATGAAAGCTAGAAGCCAGCTTGCTATTGGAGGCCCATTTAACTTTTTGCTTTCCCCTAGGTACAGCCAAGGAAGACAGTGAAAGTGTCTTTATGGAGGCTCTTCACAGGATTAATCTTTTTAAAAAAAATATTTTATTGATTTTTACAGAGAGGAAAGGAGAGGGATAGAGAGTTAGAAACATCAATGACAGAGAGAAACATCGATCAGCCGCCTCCTGCACGCCCCCTACTGGGGATGTGCCCGCAACCAAGGTTCATGCCCTTGACTGGAATCGAACCTGGAACCTTTCAGTCCACAGGCCTATGCTCTATCGACTGAGCCAAACCGGTTTCGGCAGGATTAATCTTTTTAAAAATATTTTTTTATGTTTTATATGTTTTTTGTTAATCCTCACCCAAGGATATTTTTCCCATTTTTAGAGAGTGAAAAGGAGGGAGGGAGAGAGAAGAAAGAGGGGCAGAAGGGAGAGAGGGAGAGAAGGAAAGAGGGAGAGAAGGAGAGAGAGAAAGAGAGAGAGAGAAAGAGAGAGAGAGAGAGAGAGAGAGAGAGAGAGAGAGAGAGAGATTGAATGTGAGAGAAACACATTGATTGGTTGCCTCCAGGACACACCTCAACCAGGGCCAGGGATTGAACCTAACCCAGGTACATGCCCTTGCTTGAAAATAAAACCTGTCGGTGCTCAGGCTGACATTCTAACCACTGACCAACATTGGCCAGGGCACAGGATTAATCTTAATCCGTTCTCATAATCCTATTTCCATTTTGGCTGTTGGGCCCCTTGCCTTCAGTGATCTCTCCCTCTAACTCAACCTCCACTCTCTTGCCAGAATGTTCTATGGTCCTTCCTAGCCTGCCCTGGACAGCACTCCAGGGTCATCATTTGTATTCCGTTTAACACCAATCCTAGTAGCATACATATGCTCTATTGACATGACTAGCAATTCCCAAACACACAATGGGGTTGCTTGCCCCTTGCCTTTGTACACATTTGCTCTGCCTGCAATGTCCATGTGCCCCTGGGTGATCTCCCATCCATCTTTCTAAACTCCATTTAAAAGACACCTCTCCTGTGAAGTCTTCTCTCAGGTTCTATCCTACCTTGGCACAGTTGAGAATTCTCTCCACTGGTTCCCATAACACTCTGGGCCTTTCTATATCCCAGTATTTATCACAACGTATTTCATTATGAGTTTTATGACTATCCCTTTAGTATCTTGCAAGCTCCTTAAAAGTGGGAATTTTTTTCATTCTTATATGCCCAGTTGTTAGCACCAGGTTTGCCACCTGGCAAGTAATCAAGACATCTTTATGCAATGAACAGAAGGAGGTGATACAAATTGTAGAAATGTACATTTTCCACCTCCCCCATGCACAATGAAGCATGTGAGTCCCATATTCATGAAGATGAATGACCTCTGCTCAGAGTAGGTTTAACTCCAAGAAAAAAATATTGGAAATGACATCATCATTTGCAGATCCCTCTCACCAACTGTAAACTCTGTCTAATGGGACATGGGCATAGATCATGGAAGTACATATGCCATGAGGGGGTCCAGAATACACTACTGTAACATGAAAATTATTTTAAGCTGAAGGCCTTTGAGTTCCTGAAATCCCTTCTCTGTCTAAAAGCAGAGCCTCCCAAAAGAACTCAATAGTCATAAATCCTATTCCCAGGTATAACCAAGAAGACTGACTCTTACCACCACACATAGACAGTGTTAAAAGAAACTTTCTTATCTCCCATCTATACACCTAAGAGCCCATTTATCTTTCCAAAAAGTAACTTCTTTTCCCATAAGTGTCCTTTGTTCCTCTTCCCTTCCCCTATTAAGAAGTCATTGATAAAAGAGATAGAGGAAGATGTAAACAGATGGGAGAGCATACCATGCTCATGGATTGGGAGAATCAATATCATTAAAATGTCCATACTACCCAAAGCAATCTATAGATTCAATGTACTCCCCATTAAAATACCAACAGCATATTTCACAGTCCTAGAAAGAACTCTCCAAAGATTCATTTGGAATAAAAAAAGACCCCAAATAGCCACAGCAAACCTGAGAAAGAAGACAAATTGGGTGGGATCTCAATACCAGATTTCAAGCTGTATTACAAAGCCACTGCTCTCAAAACAGTCTGGTACTGGCACAAGAACAGACATAGAGACGAATGGAATAGAATAGAGAATCCAGATATCGACCCAAACCACTCTGCTCAATTAATATTTGACAAAGGAGGCATGAACATACAATGTAGTCAAGACAGTCTCTTCAACAAATGGTGTTGGGAAAATTGGACAGACACATACAAAAAATGAAACTAGACCACCAACTTACACCTTACACAAAAATAAACTCCAAATGGATACAGGATTTAAACCTAAGATGGAAAACCATAAAAATACTAGAGGAATTCACAGGCAGCAAAATCTTAGACATATGCTGAAGGAACTTTACTGATACTGCACCAAGGACAATAGAAGCTAAAGAGAAAAATAAACAATGGGACTACATCAAAATAAAAAGCTTTTGCACAGCAAAAGAAATCATCAGCAAAACAACAAGTAAGCCCACTGTATGGGAAAACATGTTTGCAAATGTTATCACTGATAAAGGATTAATCTCTAAAATCTACAGGAAACTCATACAACTTAACAAAAGGAAAACAAATGTTCCAATAAAAAAATGGGCAACGGACCTAAATAAAATCTTTTCGAAAGAAGACCAGAGGAAGGCCAGGAGACATATGAAAACATGCTCAAAGTCACTAGTCATCCAAGAGATGCAAATCAAAACCATAATGTACAATCTCACACTTGTCAGAATGGCTATCATCAGCAAATCAACAAACGACAATCGCTGGCAAGGATGCAGAGAAAAAGAAACCCTTGTGCACTGCTGGTGGGAATGCAGACTGGTGCAACCACTGTGGAGTTTTCTCAAAAAACTAAAAATGGAATTACCATTTGACCCAGTAATCTCACTTCTAGGAATACATCCAAAGAAACACCAATTAGAAAGGACATATGCCCCCCTATGTTCATAGCAGCATAATTTACAATAGCTAAGATTTGGAAACAGCCTAGGTGCCCATCTGCAGATGAGTGGATTAGAAAACTATGGTACAGAGAAGAATGAAGATGGCGGCATAAGATATACATCTGTACATGCTGTTTCTCGCAACCACACCAAAACTACAGCTAAAAGACAAAACATCTTCCCCCAGAACCACAGAAAAGCTGGCAGAGTGGAAGTTCTACAACTAGAAGGAAAGAAAAAAGTGCATCCAGACCTGGTAGGACATGCAGACGCTCAGAAAGGCAGAGGTATAGACTCTTGAGAACTGGGCTGGCGTGCGCTGTTGTTTTTCAATTGGGAGGGAGTTACAAGTTCCTGACTCTCTGAACTCCAATTTCTGGCAAGATTCTGGGGACTCAGACTCATATAGGGAGAAACTGGACTGTCTGCCATCGGGTCAGAAAAGGAGGGTGGCTCTCTCATAGAGTTGCGCACTGGAATCATTGTTTACTGTCCTGGGGCATGGGACACAGGACACTGAACAGAACTGCAGAGAGGGCTACTGTCAGGCATTGCTGTTTGCCATGACCTAGCCTAGAGACTCCCTGAGACCCCACCCCACCCAATTTACAAACCCACCCAACTATGCAGTGACTTTTGCATATGAATGGCCTGCCCTCTAGCAGCTTAACCTAGCAAATTGCAACTGGGTCAGACAACTCCAAAACTTCCAAACTCCAAGCAAAGAGGAGAAATCAACTCCAAAACTTTCAAACTCCAAGCAAGGAGGAGAAATCTGCAGAGCTCCCTATAGCTCCTGCTGGATGGCCTCAGACAGTAGTTGACTTGTACTTCCTTGGAGATCCAGGAACCAGTGTATCTAGAGGTCAATGTGAGATGACACCAGATTTTAACTCCTCACATACATAAGTGACACACTCAAGAAGCAGACTCAGTGAGCATCAAAGCCCCACTAAAGCAAGTTCTGCCCCATAGGGGTGTCTCCACCATAGCAGTTCTTCCATTAATAGACATAGCTAAGCCTCTCAGTCAATTGGCCTGGAAGTCAATACCTCCCACTGTACCAGTAGCAATCAAGACTTAACTACAATAAGATTGTGAACCCAGCCCACAAAGGGGTGCACCAAGAGTCTCCACCTCAGGTGATTGGAGAGGCAGAGCTACTGGGCCCTAAGAACAACTAGCATACAAAGCCACTCCATCAACACCGGGAAGCAGCCAAAATGCGGAGACCAAGAAACATGTCACGAATGAAAGAAATGGAGGAAAACAAATGACTGGACATAGAGTTCAAAACCACATTTATAAGGTTATTCAAGAATCTTCTACAAACTGCTGACAAACTTATTGAGACCTCTGAGAAACTTAAAAAAATGGAAAAGGACTTATCCATCCCCTCAATTTTCAGGAGATGTCTTATTTTTCCATAGTCTTTTTAAATCAAGGATCTTAATGAGAATGCCAAAAAAAAAAATGGAAAAGGACCAGTCAGAATTTAAGCATGCACTGTCTGAAATAAAGAATAATCTACAGAAATCCAACAGCATACTAGAGGACCCCAAGAATCAAATCAAAGATCTGAAATATGAGGAAGCAAAAAAACACCCTTACAGAAAAACAAAAAGAAAAAAGAGTCCAAAAATGTGAAGATAGTGTAAGGAGCCTCTGGGACAACATCAAGCGTACCAACATCAGAATTATGGGAGTGCCAGAAGAGAGAGAGCAAGATACTGAAAACCTATTTGAAGAAATAATGACTGAAAACTTTCCCTACCTGGTGAAAGAAATGGACTTACAAGTCCAGGAAGCACACAGAACACCAAACAAAAAGAATCCAAAGAAGACCACACCAAGACACATCATAATTAAAACGCCAAGGGCAAAAGACAAAGAGAGAAACTTGAAAGCAGCAAGAGAAAAACAGTTAGTTACCTACAAGGGAGCACCCATAGGACTGTCAGCAGATTTCTCAACAGAAACTATACAGGTCAGAAGAGAGTGGCAGAAAATATTTAACGTGATGAATAGCAAGAACCTACAACCAAGAGTGCTCTACCCAGCAAAGCTATCATTCAGAATTGAAGGTCAGATAAAGAGCTTCACAGACAAGAAAAAGCTAAAGGAGTTCATCATCACCAAACCATGATTATATGAAATGCTGACAGGTTTTCTTTAAGAAGAGGAAGAAGAATAAAAAGGTAAAGATAAAAATTATGAACAACAAAGTGATAACAAATACATACCTATCAACAAGTGAATCTAAAAATCAAGTGAATAAAAAAAAGATGCACTAGGTCTTATTTTCAGGGGATGTCTTATTTTTCCATGAAGAAGAATATGGTACACATTTATTGTTGAACAAAAAAAAAAGAAATTTATTACCCGTACATGGTACGGTGGTAGTTGTCATCACAAACCAGCTCACTGATTGGCCGCAGCGCAGCCGGAGCTGTTCAGGCAGTGCTAGGTCTCTTTAAATCAGGAGTCAGGTGCCTTACAGTAGCTTCATGGGCCTTATATTCCGGGGAGGCCTTATGATCAGGGGAGGCCTTATTATTAGGAAGGTCTTATATTTGGGGGGATGCCTTATATTACAGCGAAAGACAAAACTGGAAGTAGGTCTTATTTTCAGGGGAAACGGGGTAGGATTTCTCTCACGAGGCCAAGACTCAGTGAGGTCAAAGCAGAGGAAGATGAGTCCCTGGGAATGTGAATCATGTTCTTCCTGCTTATTCGTGTGTCGGTCAAGTCACCGAGCATAAGGCACAGCATCTGGCTTGGAGCCAGCCATCAATAAATAAGAATATGGATGAAGATAGGTGAAGGCAATCCAGTCCCTGCGATTCCTGACAGTGCTGTGGGTGATGGTAACTCTCAAAGCATTACAGCAGTCCTCTAACTTAAAGAGGTGCCTGAATCTCTCTGGGAGCTTCTTAAAAATATGGATTCCTGGACCTCACTCTGCAGATTCTATACTTCCAGGTTAGGAAGCAGACACAGAGCCAGGTTGGGGAGTCAGGGATTCAATATGAAGGATTACTGGTGATTAGAATCCACATGATGAATTTCTCCCTTATTGTCAATAATGCAACCACTCTTTGTGCTGTATGGAGCTTTGTGTACTATTAGGCACCTGTAAATGTTACTTGACATTAATAGTAATAAAGCCTTCCCCTTTATCCTTCTGAGCATCTTCTAACTAAAAATCCAGTTCCTGCCTCTCATTGTGAATGGTTGGCTTAAGGTCTTGAGCTGAGTTTAATATAATTCACCAGGGTCTGAAAGTGAGTTTTAAAAGAGAGCAGGTTTGGGAAAAGGTGAGATGTGAATAGAGATAAATCAAATACTGAGCATGGTCTCCCCACAGAGAATAAAAAACAATACAGCAGTCTTTGCAGCAAGAAGATATTATTAACAACACTGTGATATAATAAAAAGTACAGTTACAAAGTACTTTTCCTTCAGAGAGATCAAAGTATTTTACTGTGTCATCTCGCTTTAATCTCGCTTTAATCCTCCACAGTCTGATCTGATGGAGATGCTGGCTGGCACGAGGTGAGGAAACTGAGGCACAGAGAAAGTAAGCAGAATAAAGCTGCCTGTACAATTCACTATGGAAGAGTCAGACTCCACATGAGGGCTCCAGATTCAAAGCCCAGGATTCTTTCCACCAACATCTCAAATTGACCATGATGAAGTGCAGCACAAATCAGCGAGACCAGAAAAAAAGGGAATCTGGATTAAGAGTTTTTAGGCTCATACTAGCAGATGAACTCAGATCTGTAAAATGGATCAGCCCTGAGTCAGCAGGATTAAGTAGCCAGCTGTGGTCCATCCAGTGTGAACCCAGATCCCAATCAGGAATGCAGCCATAGAGCAGGAAGGAAGGAGTGGGGAGGTTCAATACAATCCCTTTGAGAACAGGAAGAAGTGGGGAGTGTCCCAGAGGGACCTGGAAGCCATCCTCAGCCCTGTCTTCCTCTCCACACTTTTCACAGGTGACTGTGTCCACATCAGATAAGAGCCTGGTCAGAGTCTCCTAAATTTCTTTTTTTTTATTTTTTATTAATGTGTTACATGTATACATATCTTCCCATTGCCTCCTCCCTCCCAGGCATACCCTAACCCGCCTCCCCTCCGCAGTGTCTTGTGTTCATTGGTTATGCTTATATGCATAGATACAAGTCCTTTGGTTGATCTCTTATCTACCCCACCTCTTCTTAACCTTCCTGCTGTAATTTGACAATCTGTTTGATGCTTTACTGCCTCTGTATCTATCCTTTTGTTCATCAGTTTATAATGTTCTTTATTATCCACAAATGAGTGAGATCATGTGGTGTTTCTCCTTCATTGACTGGCTTATTTCACTTAGCATAAGGCTCTCCAGTTCCATCTAGGTTGCTACAAATGGTAAGAATTCCTTCATTTTTATGGTGGTATAGAATTCCATTGTGTAGATGTACCACAGTTTTCTGATCCACTCATCTGCTGATGGGCAACTAGGCTGTTTCCAGATTGTAGCTATTGTAAATTGTGCTGCTATGAACATAGGGGTGCATAAATCCTTTCTGATTGGTGTTTGTAATTTCTTAGGATATATTCCTAAGAGTGGGATTGCTGGGTCAAATGGGAGTTCCACTTTTAGTGTTTTGTGGAAACTCCATACTGTTCTCCACAGTGGCTGTACCAGTCTGTATTCCCACCAACAGTGCACAAGGGTTCCTTTTTCTCCACATCCTCGCCAATACTTGTCATTTATTGATTTGTTGATGATTGCCATTCTGACAGGTGTGAGATGGTATCACATTGTTGTTTTGATTTGCATCTCTTGGATAATTAGTGACTTTGAACATGTTTTCATGGGTCTCTTGGTCTTCCTTCTTTTAAAAAGGTTCTATTTAGGTCTGTTGCCCTTTTTTTTATTGGATCATTTATCTTCCTTTTATTAAGTTGTATAAGTTGGCTGTATATGTTGGAGATTAAACCTTTATCAGTGATAACATTTGCAAATATGTTTTCCCATACAGTGGGCTTTCTTGTTGTTTTGTTGATGGTTTCTGTTGCTGGGCAACAGAGTCCCCTAAATTTCTGACATTTATCCAGGGCCATGCAGAATTTCTCTAATGAAATGCTTCACCAGCTCCTCAAACCCAGTAGGCCCAAAACAACTCCATCTTCTCCTGCAGGCAACTGTTCCATGCTTCATTGAAGACCATCAGCATCCAATTAATTCCCTATACCATTCAGTTCCCTGGATCTGTCCTCATCCCCCAAAGCCAGCTGGTCACTATCCCCTCAACAGCTTCTTCTCCAGATCTCCCTTCTCTTAGTCTCTGAAACAGCTTCTGAGGAAGGTCAGTGCCTCCCTCTCTGAGCTCCACCCCTTGCAGCGCAGCCTATGTAATGCTTTCAAAAGGCAAGTTGACTATGATGGAGCTCCCTTGAGCTACCCATCACTTTTAGGACAAATTCCAAACTCTTGGCATTAGGTCAAGATCTTCACAATAATACCTTCTTCTCCAGCTTTTGTTTGTTTGTTTGTTTTAGTGGCAGGAACTAGGAAAAGAATACAAGGATTTGAGAATTATCAGGTGGAAAATGATGGGAAGGGCCCCCACATTCCTCTCCTGCATCAATTCCTGCCACAGTCCCATCCTTCTTGTGCCTATGCTTCAATTGTAGCGGCAAACAGCACACAATGTCCATTTCTCATGACTTAGCTGGCAGCTCCCTTCCCCTTTCACTTTGCCAAACGTGTGTATTAGTTTTCTAGTTCCCACCATAACAATGATCCACAAACTGGTTAGCTTAGAAATGTATTTTCTCACAGTTCTAGAGACCAGAAGTCTGAAGTCAAGGTGTTAGCATAATACCAATTTTCTCATGACATTATCCCTGTGTCCATCACTACATTAGGGCCTACCCTAATTACCTCATTTTAACTTGATTAGAAAAGACTCCAACTCTAAATAAGATCACATTCTGAGGTAGTGGGAGTTAGAACTCCCACAAGTCTTTTTTTTTGCGGGGGGGGGGGTCACACTTTTTAACTCATAATAGGCCTTAAAGCCACAGTTTGAGCACTGCCTCCTGGCTAAACTGGGCTGGGTGCCCATCCTCCTATACTTCCCTGGGGTCCTATTACTTTTCACACTGCATTATAATGTTCACTTGTCTGTGTCCTCAACCTGACCATGACTCCAAGAGAGAAAAAAAAAGGAAAGAAACAACAACAACAAAAACCAATAAGACTTTCACCTCTGTAGCTCCAGATCCTACCAACCCAGTATTGAGTAAATCGTGATCATCAAATGTTTGTTGATGAATAAATGCAGATGATGATGAATTTTGCAAGCTGTGTGGCTGGCCTCCTTACCTGCCTTCACCACAGGATTATAAGGGAACACATGGTCAGCAGGCTTTAGCCTCAAGAACAGCTAGATTAGCTGCTAAATTTAGTCCATTTGTCTCATACCATCCTGGTCCCAACAGCTGGAGACTTCAGCAAAGGCAGGGACCCATGGGGTAAAATTTCAGGAGCTCCATACCTTTGTTCTGAATGTTATCTTTCAAGCTCTGCTCATGAATTTTTGATAAAGCAAAGACAGATTTTTTTCCACTGGTTGTTTTCCTTAATGACCTCTCTCTAAGCCCTGTGAACCCATTTTTTAGATGAAGACCCTTGAGCTGGATCGTCAGTAGTAGACTCAGAGCTACAATATGCCATTCACTTTTCTTTCAATATGTGGGAAAATCATGAGGCTTCAGCAGTCTTTGCTTCTTTACAGTCACACTGCCTACATGTCAAAGGCCACCTGAAGGTGGCCCTGATCTCTGTTGTGGCTGGAGTAGCCAAAAGCATTGCTTTGTGTTGGGCCCTTCGCTCCTGCCCATAGCACTTAGTCTTCTCAAAGTAGGTTTTGAAATGAAAACTACTATCTTTGTGTTGGCTACCATAATAATGCTGAAAATTCATTTGGAAGTATAGATCACAGCTGTCCTTTAACAACTGGCACACTTAAGATTGTGGCTGTATTTATCCCTTCCTCTCTAGCTTTATGAATTATGAAATGGGGTGTTGTCACCTCTGTGCAAGACTGCTCACCTAAGGGGACTTAATTCCCCTTAATGTAGGTGGCAGATCCAGCATTCCAGCCCAGACTGGCTCCAGAATGGAGTCCACACCACTGGCTAACTCATCTTCAATGCCTTTAGGGCTTCAGAAATCAAAGTCAGAAATAAAACTTTGAATTGAATGAAACTTAATTTTGTCCTTTTACACTTCCAGCATAGAGTGCAATCTTATTGGCAAAAAAATAAATCTTCATCACTTGTCTTCCCCACTCCCTGCTGCCCCCAGTTGTTGACACAGATGGTGGGATGAGGCAAGAAGGCCACCTGGGTGGAAGCACAGAATGAAGCAGTACCAAAGAGATTAAAATAACTTCCCTTTGCCCAAGTACAGCTCCCTGTGGGGATCCTTGCACAGCCTCATTGTCACAGCTGTGACTTCGGTTCCTGTCCCCACACTTTCTACAGACTTTGCAAAAATGACACAGGTTCCTGCATGCCTTACAGGGAGAGTAACTCAGTTCACATCAGGCAAGCAGAGACAAAAATATGTCATGGGCTCCTACATAAGTCACTCTTGTGCCAAGGCAAGAACTCATGCTGGATGAGAGTCCAAGGCTTCAGTCACAAGAGTTTTTAGGAACTGGGTATGTATATGAAGAGAGGAAACTGAGAAGGGCCATCACTGACCCCAGAAACAGGACCAAACACATGGATTTTCTTTATTTTAATTCACTTCTAATTAATGCCTGTGGATAAAATAAGTGTGGGCCTGAGAACATTTATAACATTGGACTTCTGACATTTAATGAAAGCATCGTTGACTCTGCTGGAGTAGCTGGAGACAATAAGGAAGAAGAGCCTTCATCCCTGTCCACTACTTGAAGCCCTCCAGTGGCTTTCATTCCCTTTGAATAGAAGTCACAGCATCTTGGATGATTTTGAAGACTGCATAGCATGGATCCTGCTCCAGCCCCAGGCCATACCAAGCCTGTACTCCCGGGCTTCTCTAGATTCTCTAACACATCTAGATCTCCTGTCTCCAAAGTAGATGTGCCTTGTACTTAGGAAAAAATTCCCATACACACACCTTCTTACCAGATGGCATCTGCTCATCCTTCACCTTTCCACTTACTCACCACCTCCTCCTGAAGCCATCTCAGCTGCCAGAATTGCAGGTCAGTATATCTCCTAAGTTGTCTCCTAATATTTCCACATTCAATTGAAGGACTCATGCTGATGGAAACTGCTTATTACTAGTCAGAAAGCTCCCTGGGAGTAAGTCTAGATCATTATATCATTACTATACATCAGATGGACAATACTGTGTTGAAAAAATGAACTCATAAATGAATGGAATAAGTGAATACGGGGATGAAGCTTGATATATTCCCTCTGCCTGGGAGGTGTCTTCTACCTACTCTAAAAATAGACCCCTGGGGTCTCCTTGACAAAGTCTATCCAAGCAAGGAGTGCAAGCCAAGGACCTATTCAGGTTCTTTGAATTTTGACTGTGTCCCATCCTATCTAATAAAGAGAGAATATGCTAATTGACCATCACTCCATCACAAAGATGGCTGCACCCACAGCTGAAGCCAAGTTCCCATAAGGAGCCTTAACGAACAATCAGCAGGGACCTGAGGCTATGCCCTCCCCTGCCCCTGTGAGGCTTGACAGGGGAACCTCAGGCCACCCCCCAGCCCTGCTGTGGGTGCCAGGCCAGGGGACCTGAGGCCATGTCCCCCACCTGGGGCTTGATAGGGAACCTCAAGGTGCACTTCCTGTCCTGGTGCTGGGCTAGGGGACCTCAGGCTGCTCCCCCTGCCCAAGCACCTGGCTGGGGGACCTCAGGCCATGCCCCCCCCCCCCAGCAAGGCTTGACAGGGGATCTCAAGGTGCACCCCCAGTGCTGGGTCAGGGGAACTCAGGCCATGCCTCCCGCCTTGGCACCAGGCTGGGAGACCTCAGGATACACCCCCCACCCAACAGGGCATGATGGGGGACCTCAAGCCACACTTCCTGCCCCAGCACTGGGCCAGGGGACCTGAGGTTGCACCCTCTGCCTGGTGGGGCTTGACAGGAGACCTCAGGCCATGCTCTCCACCCAGTGGGGCTTCACAGGGGACTTCAACATGCATTCCCAGTGTTGGGTCGGAGGAACTTAGGCCACATCCCCCTCCCAGCAGGATTTGACAGAGGATCTGAGGCTGAAACACCCTACCCATTGAGCTTGATGAGGGGTCTGAGGCTGTGACCCCCTCCCAGTGCCAGGCCTGGGGACCTGAGGTGGCTCCTCCCCCCCACCTGGAGAGGCTTGACAGGGGACCTCAGGCCATGTACCCCTCCCAGTGGAGCTTGACAGGGGATCTCAGGCCATGTCCCCCACCTGGTGGGGCTTGATGGGGGACCTCAGGCATGCCACCACCACAGTCTGGGCTGGGAGACTTCAGGCCATGCCTCCATCCTGGTGCCAGGCCAGGAGATCTGAGGCTATATCCCCTGCCCAGCGGGACTAGACAAGGGTGGAACTGGCCAGGTCTGGATATAGTCCAATGGAGGTGGGGGCTGGCTGGGTCTGGGTCTTATGCAATTTTGATGTGCATATGGGTAGGTAGGGATTTGACTCTGGGTCCCATAGTGTGCCCCAGACTCTGACAAGAGGAAGGTTTTCATATACATTTTACTAATTTTCTTTCATCTCTGACACTTCTATTATAGAGAAAAGGCAAATAGCAATATTAAATTATTTCCTCTAATCCCCCTTTAATGTGCATGAATTTCATGCACCAGGCCACTAGTTAAAAATATAATCCATAAACTTAGGACAAGGCTTCATCCATCAGACAACAAAGGCCAAGACTGTCATCATCAATAACAGGACTGATATTGCAATTGGCACCTGGAAGTGAGAAGAGTGAACCAGGCCCAAAACTCAGTGACACCAGCAGCTGCATGAACTCTGATGGATCGCCTTTGGATGCTCAAAGAGCATGTGTGAGAAGCAAAGGGGGCTTTTGTGCAACAAGATGAGAACTATGCAGATATGAAGCTTAGCTAGATGGGAGAAATTAATAAAATGATACTTTGTTATTTAGATGTATGTTCATTTTTCATTGGGATTAAAAATATATCACATTTTTGTTATGAATAAAAAGATGCTGATAATGAACACTGACCTGCTTAGGAGAAGGAAAGCGAATGTTGATTCCTTTTAATTCTAGAGCAGGGGAGTAAAGCTACCTCTTTATTACTAAAATTAATCTGATTAGGCTGGAAAAAATTTTGGCATTTTTCTACCTTTGGAGTTGTCTAGAGGAGACTTCAGGAAAATAGGAACAACATGCCAGTGAACCTACTATAATCTCCATTCCCATGCAAATTCTACTCAGGAGGACACACACCCAACATTCTCCCTGACCCTTAGATTTCTAAAAAGCAGTGCAAGGAAGACACTTTTTAGGTTGCTCACCCAGTTCTCAACAATCTTGCTTCTCTAGAAAATGTCTCTTCCCAAGCTTGGCATTCCAGGCATATCTGTCCTTTGCGATCCACCCCTCCCAAATGTGGGTGACCTAAGTTGGGCTAGAATTGGAAATTTTGAATCGGGGCTAAGAGTGTGCAGTTTCAACCCGGGCTGGCCCATTGAACAGAAGATATATAAATACCCAGGGTCTTTGAAAATAGCTTTTTTCAGCCAAGTGGACAGAGTAGAAGAGAAAGCTAATGTGAAAAATAGACGCAGGAAGCAGCTAAATCAATAATAGAGATATGACAGGGACTTCCTGGGTTCCCTAACCTAAACCTTCACTGCTCACTTCCTCCATTTTCCTTCAGACCCTGGACCCTGCCCATTGCAAATGAATTACTAGACCCTCTTAGACTTCATGGAGCTCTCCACCTGACTTACCCTCCTTGACTTGATTGAAAGTTGGATTAGAAGGGTGATGATTTCGGTACCGCCTCATGTTTATCTCCCCAGATAATGGCTAAGGACACATTGCTTTCCCAGCACCTACATGTGCTCAATACATATTTATTGAATAGTATTATTATCCCTTTTCTGAGAACCTCTCTGTGGAAGTTGCTCATTCACTTGCTTCCCACACACCATAAAGACATTCTTCCTGTTCTTAACTGCTGCTCCCAGACATCACACTCCCCCTCCCTTATAAAAATAAAAAGCACAAACAGAAAACCAATAATAACTATTCTTCTCTGAGGCCTGTGACATCACAGTGATGTACCCATCTTGACCCCATTCCTCAAATCAAGTTTTCTCTCCATCCTAACATGGACCCTCATTAGCCCATAATCTGATTCCTAATTTCTCCTCAGAGTTCTACAGAATCCATTTCAGGGTAACATTTGAGAGAGCCATTTTTCACTTATTCTAAACAAAGAACAAAGAGAATACTGTTTTAGTTGAAACATGAGGAATTGCACTTAATATTTTACCTTTAGCTTTTTGATATTCCTTCACCAGAATTTTTTTTTAGTAGGGTATTTTCATCTTTCTGAAATGATTTTAAACCACTAAACTTGAATGCAGAGATGGAGCTGATGGTCTTTTAAGGACTCTTCATCTTTAAGATGTTGGGCATTCCAAAGGTTCAAGAGGAAAGTGTACTTTGTAATTTGATAGGCAATTCAATTTTAGCAAACATTTCTAAAACACCTGACATGTATTTCTCATACAGATGATGTCCTAATAGCTTTCTCGCTCAATTAAACCTACTGTTCGATTTTCTCTCCAAGTTATTGGGTACTGTCCACCCTTCCTTCAACTGTGTAACCTGTTTCCTTCTGTTCTTTCATTCTACCCATGTTCCTGAGAACTCCCACTGTTCTTTGAAATAAAGGGGGGGGGTGGTTACCACATAAATCATACAATCCTTTATAAAAAAAAGATTATTAAGCACTGCTTAATAATTGTCTTGATCAAATTCCATCATGGGAAGTTACATTTTGCCTCCCTACACTTTCATCTGTCATTTTAATTAAAAGTACTCTTTACTGCTTCACTCAAAATAAAACTTGTTGCAGAGAGAGCTGCCTCAGAGGAGTCTGCCTTTTCCAGCACAGAGGAGACAACATTTAAGAGATGTATGACTAATACTCCTGGGGCAGGAGCTGAGTACATTGGGATCCTTTAGGAGTAAAGGTACCTCCAATGGATCAAATTGATTTTTATTTTACGCCTGCAGTAGACAATCCCATAAGACAGATATTTCCCTCCAGCATTTTGCAGAATCTGAGATTTAGAATCAAGGCAAGTGCTGCCTGGTAATATTGGGTGGATGACGCATTACACAGAGATGACCCTGTGACATCATGTTGTCTTGATCTCAGTTAGAGCAACCCGATGTGCCTGTCCTACAGAAACAGCTCTGTGAGTCACTGCATGATATATTCTCAGGAAATGCAAAATGATGCTCTTTTTAAAACTCACGATTTAAAAATATTGAGGTTTCTTGCCAGGGAATGTGGAGTGAAAAAAAGTAAACTCTCAAGAAAGGCGGGTTCTCATTTTGTTTTTTTCCTTTCATTACTGTTTAAGTGTAGAATCCAACAAAGGACTGTATTATAAGTAAACATTGCAAGTGGTTATTGTCTTTGACATTTTATTACCTCAAAAATGAAGTATATGTTCCACCAACCAGAATTTTCCATTATGAATAGCTATGCTACTTCACATCCCAAGAAGTTTTTTATCATAAAAAAATAACTGAAGATCTATGTGTAATGACTACAACAAACTAAATAAGCTCCACTTGTATCTGAATGTCCTATAATACAAAACAGTCTCAATACATATAAACAGGGCAAATTGAAAAAAAATGATGGAATAAAATGAAATACTAAGGACAATCTACTAAAGATAAAATCAAAATTCAGTCTTATACACATCCTTTCAAACACACAAATAAGCAAAAACAAACAAACACCAGGTGATAAGACTCCAAATAGTGGGAATTCAAATTCTTTGCTTCTTCTATCTCGACCTTCCAAATTTCAGGAAATAAAAGAATTGGTAAACCAAAGAGCCAATGAACAAAAATTACAGGAAAAGATAGAAACAGCAGAGATTAATCAAGCCAAGATGCTAACAAGGACAGAATCTATTTCTAGCAAGGCTGACCTTTCCAACACAGTACATAGTACTTCTCACTCTGGGACTTTAAGATACTGGGACAGCTGGACAAATTAGCAAGAGCCCAGATACCCATAGCTGAAAAGGAATCAGGCAGAGAGTACATGTTAAATACTCTCCCTTACCTCAAAACCACCAACTTCATGTTAGAAATATTGTTAATGGGGCAGCATCATTTTAGATTTTGGATGCTAGAGGCTTGACTTTGACCACTGTCTAGTTAAATCCCGAGGAGGTCTGCTCTATGAAGATAGCACTGTGGGTTCCATGCAGCAGGGATCACTCTGGGGCAATCACTTCAACAGGCAAAGAAACCTCTAGAATCACTATTGAATTTGGAGGTCAGCCAAACATGCAGAACCTGAAGGACCGTTTGGGTCCAGTCACTCTACATCCCCAGGTGAATTCTATTTCCTCTCTGCCACATGCAATTGGTCTAATGGGAATCATTCAAATCCTCTTCCTTGGGTCTGGAGCTGAGGATTCAGTGGGACTTCCAGAGATACTTCATGTTACAAGTGTATACTTGCTCAATAGTGCATTCATTCCCTTTGGCTTCACAGCTGGAGCATGGTATGTGGAAGTAGCAGGTGGGGACTTGAGAGTGAACTTTGCCATTTTCCCAGAGTTATTCAGGGCCAGTCATGAAAAACCTCACTATGGGTCCCAAATGGGATCAAAGTCAATGGTCTAGAGAAAAGGGTAATGATTACAACTATAAAACTAAAAGTTGTCAAAATTTCAGAGATACGATGTTCATCCAAGAACTTAGAAATAAAGGCAATAGGATGGCTTAAAATAAATACTCAAGAAAGAGCAAAAGAAACCCAAAGCATCTGAGACAAGATGGTTCCCAAGCTTGCGAGTTTGACCGTAGCTTCATTGAAAGTAACTGCTATCTTTATTTTTACTATTTTTATTGTTTAAAGTATTACATATAGTAGTCCATATGTCTCCTTTTTGTCCCCATTGAACGTTCCCCAGTCTCCCCTACTCCCTACCATATGCCCTCACCCCACCCTCCCAGTGACTTGTGTCCATTGGTTGTGCTTATATGCATGCATACAAGACCCTCAGTTGATCTCTTCACCCCCTTTCCCCAATACTCCCCAGCCTTCCCACTGAAATTTCACAGTATGTTCAATGCTTTATGCCTCTGTACCTATCTTTTTATTAATCAGGTTATAATGTTATTTTCCATAAATGAGTGAGATCATGTGGTATTTTTATTTCATTTCCTAGCTTATTTCATTTAACATAATGATCTCCAGGTCCATCCATGCTGCTGCAAATGGTAAGAATTTTTTCTTTTTTTATAGCAGTGTAGTATTCCATTGTATAGATGTACCATAGTTTTCTAATAAATGTACATAGTATTCCATTGTGTAGATGTACCATGATGGGCATTAAGGCTGTTTCCAAATCTTAGCTATGGTGAATTGTGCTTCTGTGAGTATAGTGATGCATATATCCTTTCTGATTGGTGTTTCTAGTTTCTTGGGATATATTCCTAGAAGTGGGATTACTGGGTCAAATGGGAATTCCATTTTTAGTTTTTTGAGGAAACTCCATACTGTTCTCTACAGTGGTTGCACCAGTCTGCATTCCCACCAGCAGTGCACAAGGGTTCCTTTTTCTTCACATCCTCTTCAGTACTTGTCATTTGTTGATTTGGTGATGATAGCCATTCTGACAGGTGTGAGATGGTACTGCATTGTGGTTTTGATTTGCATCTCTTGGAAGATAAGTGACTTAGAGCACGTTTTCATATGTCCCTTGGCCTTCCTTCTGTCCTCGTTCCAAAAGATTCTATTTAGGTCCATTACCCATTTTTTTATTGGATCATTTATCTTTCTTTTATTAAGTTGTATGAGTTCCCTGTAGATGTTGGAAATTAAGCCCTTTTTGGTGATAACATTGGCACATATGTTCTCCCATGCAATGGGCTTTCTTATTTGTTTTATTGATAGTTTTGTTATATTGATAGTTTTGCTGTTCAAAAGCTTTTTATTTTGATGTAGTCCCATTTGTTTATTTTCTCTTTAGTTTCCATTGCCTTAGCAGAATCAGTGAAAAAATTGCTTCAGCATATGTCTGAGATGACTCTGCCTGTGGATTCCTCTAGTATTTTTATGGATTCCTGTCTTATGTTTAAGTCCTTTATCCATTTTGAGTTTATTTGTGTGTATGGTGTAAATTGGTGGTCTAGTTTCATTTTTTTGCACATAACTGTCCAATTTTCCCAACACCACTTATTGAATAGACTGTCTTGACTCCATTGTATGTTCATGCCTCCTTTGTCAAATATTAATTGAGCATAGTGGTTTGGATCTATTTCTGGGTTCTCTACTACATTCCATTTATATATATGTCTATTCTTATGCCAGTACCAGGCTGTTTTGAGAACAGTTGCTTTGTAATACAGCTTGATATCTGATATTGAGATCCCACCTACTTTGTTCTTCTTTCTCAGATTGCTGCAGCTATTTGGGGTCTTTTTTTATTCCAGATAAATTTTGGGAGAGTTCTTTCTAGGTCTGTGAAACATGTCGTTGGTATTTTAATGGGGAGTGCATTGAATCTATAGATTGCTTTGGGTAGCATGGACATTTTAATGACTTGATTCTACCAATCCATGAACATAGTTGTTCTTCAATCTGTTTATTTCTTCCTCTTTTTTTTCAGTGTCCTGTAGTTTTCTGCATATAGGTCCTTTACCTACTTAGTGAAGCTTACTCCTAGGTATCTTAAATTTTTTGGTGCACTGGTAAATGAGATTGCTTTTTTAGTCTATCTTTTTGTAAGTTCATTATTGGTGTATAGAAATGCCATAGATTTCTTGGCATTAATTTTGTATCCTGCTACATTGCCAAATTCATTTATTAAGTCTAATGGTTATTTTTATGTAGTTTTTATGTACAATATCATGTCATCTTCAAATAAGGACAACTTTACTTCTTTTTTTCCTATTTGGATGCCTTTTATTTCTTCTTCTTGTCTAATCACAATGGCTTCTAGTACTATGTCAAACAGGAATAGTGAGAGTGGGCATCCCTGTCTTGTTCTTGTTCTTAGGGGGAATGGTTTGAGTTTTGTCCATTGAGTATGATGTTGGCTGTGGGTTTTTCATAAGTGGCTTTTATTATGAAGAAGTATGATCCTTCTATTCCCACATTGCTGAGAGTTTTTATCAAGAAAGGATGTTGGATTTTGTCAAATGCTTTTTCTGCATCAATTGTTATGACTATGTGATTTTTATTCTTAATTTGTTTATGTGATGTATCACGTTTATTGATTTGCAGATATTGTACCATCCTTGCATCCCTAGGATAAATCCTGTTTGGTCATGGTGTATGATTTTTCTGATGTACTGCTGGGTCTGATTTGCTAGAATTTTGTTTAGGATTTTGGCATCTATGTTCATGAAGGATATGGGCCTGTAATTCTCTTTCATTGTGTTGTCTTTATCTGGTTTTGGTATTAAGGTTAGCTGGCTTCATAGAAGGAGCTTAGAAGTATTCCTTCCTCTTGAATTTTTTGGAATAGTCTGAGGAGGATAGGTTTTAGTTTTTCCTTGAATGTTTGATAAAACTCCCCTGTGTAGCCATCTGGCCCCTGACTTTTGTTTGCTGGAAACTTTTTGATGACTGCTTCAATTTCTTCCATAGTTATTGGCCTATTGAGGTGTTTAGATTCTTCCTGATTGAGTTTTGGAAGGTTATATTTTTCTAGGAATATGTCCATTTTTCTGAAGGTTGTTCAGTTTGTTGGAATAGAGTTGTTCATAGTATTTTTTAACAATCCTTTGTATTTCGGCGGGGTATGTTATTATTTCTCCTCTTTCATTTCTGATTTTGTTTATTTGGATCTTCTCTCTTTGCTTTTGGAGGAGCCTGGCTAGAGGTTCATCAATATTGTTTATCCTTTCAAAGAACCATCTCTTGATTTTGTTCATCTTTTGTATTCATTTTTGGTATCTATGTCGTTTTCTCTGCTCTGATCATTATTATTTCCTTCCTTCTACTTATATTGGGCTTTTCTTGTTGCTCTCTTTCTAACACTTTGAGTTGTAGGGTTAGATAATTTATTACCATTGTTTCTTGTTTTTTGCAGTAGGCTTGTAGAGTTATGAACTCCCCTCTCAAGACTGCTTTCGCTGTGTCCCATAGATTTGGGATTGTTGTGTTTTCATTGTCATTTGTTGCCATGATGTTTTTTTAATTTCTTCCTTGATCTCTCTGGTAACCCAATCATTGTTTAATAGCATACTATTTAGTCTCCAATGTTTTATTTTTTTAGATTGTTTTTATTGTAGTTGGTTTCCAGTTTTATGCTATTGTGACCTGAGAAGATTCTTGATATGATTTCTATCTTCTTAAAGAGACTTTGCCTGTGAACCAACACATGGTCTAACTTTGAAAATGACCCAATGTGCACTTAAGAAGAATGTATATTCTATGGCTTTGGGGTGAAATGTTCTGAAGATGTCAATTAATTATATCTGGTTTAGTGAGTCATTTAGGATTGATGTTTCTATGTTGATTTTTTGTTTAGAGGATTTGTCCAATGGTGATAGTAGGGTATTAAAATCCCCTACTATCATTGTATTTCTGTCAATCTCTCCCTTGATATCTTCCAGAAGTTTGTTTTTATGTATTTGGGTGCTCCTCTATTGGGTACATATATGTTTACCAGAGTTATTTCTTTTGTTGGATTGTTCCCTTTAAGTGGCTTTCCTTATCTCTTTTTATGCCCCTCACGTTGAGATATAATTTGTCAGATATAAGTATTGCTAAACCAGCTTTTTTTCCCCATTTCCATTCACCTGAAAAACCTTATTTCATCCCTTTACCTTCAGTCTGTGTGCATCTTTTTTTCTGAGGTGGGTTTCTTGTAGACAGCAGATATATGGGGCATGTTTTCTTATCTACTCAGCTACCCTATGTCTTTTGATTGGGGCATTTAATCCATTTACATTTAAAGTTATTATTGATAGGTACTTGTTTGTTGCCATTTTTATTCTTTACCCCTGTGTTCCTTCTTTGCTTTCTATTTCTTCTTTTTATAGTAGACACTTTAGCATTTCTTGCATTGTTGGTTTGGTGGTAATAAACTCCCTTAGTCTTTTTGTCTATGAAGCTCCTGATTTCACCTTCAATTTTGATTGATAGCCTTGCTGGGTACAGTATTCTTGGATTCAGACACTTCCTTTGCATGGCTTTGTATATTTCATTCCATTCCCTTCTGGCCTGATGAGTTTCTGTTGAGAAATCAATTGCTAGTCTGATGGGGGTTCCTTGTAGGTAACTTTCTCTCTCTCTCTCTCTGGCCACTTTTAAGATTCTTACTTTGTTGCTGGTGTTTGCCAATTTAATTACAATGTGCCTTGGTGTCAGTCTTTTGGGGTTCATTTTGTTTGGGACTCTGTAAGCTTCTTAAATTTGTGTGGCTTTTTTCTTCCTTATATCAGGGAAGTTTTCGTCACTATTTATTCAAACAGGTGTTCTATTTCTTGCTTAGTTTCCTCTCCTTCTGGCACTCCTATTTTGTAGATGTAGTTTTGTTTAGTGTTGTCCCAAGGTTCCCTTAGGCTCTTCTCCTGCTTTTTAATTTTTTTTTCTAGAAACTGTTCTATTTGGGTATTTTTTCCTACCTTGTCTTTTAGCTCACTGATGTGGTCCTCTGCTTCTTCCAGTCTACTTTTGATGCTTTCTATTGAGTTCTTTACAGTAGCGATGTCATTTTTCATTTCTTCTTGGTTCTTCTTCATTTCCTCTTGGTTCTTACTCATGTTGTCAAATTTGTCTTCCATTCTTTTCAGCCACCTTATGACCATTTTCTGAATTCTTTCTCTGACATGGTGCTTGCTTCCATTTCATTTACTTCCTTTTCTGGTGGTGCCTGCTTTTCTTCCATATGCGGGCTGTTTCTTTGTCTCCCCATGATCTCTCTTCTTTGGGTGACTGGTTATGTAGTTCTCTCTCCTTTTCACTTAAAGAAAGCACTTCCTGGTATTTCTTTGGTGCACCTGAATTGCCAGCATCACTGCTCTTGCATTTTGGGACCGTTATTAAGTAACGTAAAGATGACTTGAACACAAGCACTGTGATATGCGGTGGATTTTCCAGGGAAACCTGTTCCAGTGCACCAAGTGGAGCCATGGAAAGTTGAAAGCCTCAGGGTGGCCATTGTTTCCCACACCATGGCCAGAAGTCTAGTTAGCCTGCAGCCAACATCATTGATGTTTCTATAGCTCTCTACCTGTCTCTTCCTCTCTCAATGGATTTTCAAATGTGAAAGTCCACTCAGCCTTTGTTCTTATTTGATGAATGCACAAACCACCAGGCAGATGGCAGACAAGAAAACACTGTTGTCCTAAGAAAGTGTGTTTCATTAAGTCTGGCCTGAGATCTTCCTGGGGATCCAACAGCTCTTCCTCACTCAGGTCTCTGCAATCTGCAAGTCCAGTTTTTAAACAAAGCTGTTTAGAATCTCCTATAAACACCTTGGCTGCTGACAGATAAGATCCCAGGATATTCTGAGCTCCCAGGAATGTGGGATCCTAGCTCCCTCAACCTCCCTCGCCACCAGCACCACACTACCGCCAGCTAACTGCTATTTCATGGGAGGGAGGGGGGGCAATGGGAAGATATGTATAAAAAAATGAATAAAAATTAAAATAAAATAAAATAATAAAAAATAAAATAAAAGACCAGGTCAATAAGAACAAAGATGGGTCAGTTGTGGAAGCTCTTATAGTTTCTAGCTATTGATGTTACAAAAAAATAACTTAATAGTTGCATAGACAGAAACTACAAAACTTTTCTTGAGAGGTTATGCCATTCTACATTCTCACAAGCAATATATTTGTGATTCAGTTTATCTGCATATTTGTTAACATGTGGTATTATAGTATATATGTATATATAGTTTAGCTATTCTGATAGGTATGTAATATAGTTTTAATTTGCATTCCCTTAATGCAAACATGTCAAATTCAAAGGCTAACATGGGCCAAATAAGGTTTAAGTTTATGTGGGCCACAAAAAAAGCTTCAATTTTCATAGAAACATAGGTTTATTTCTATAGAAACATGCTGAATACAAAGGACTAAAGTAAATGAGTAATTCCTAACAGAAAATAATAGAACATTTTAATAAAAATTAATATTTTTTCTTGAACATTAACTTACCAGACACTGAATAACTGCACAAATTAATAAGCATAATGCAAATAAACCTATTTTTCTTGTTCTCTGAAAGCAAAATATTTCCTGTTGCACACACCAAACAAGTCAGTACAAGACTAAAGATATGGCAATTGGCTGCTAAAATATTTGCTGCTAGTATTAGTAGAGAGAAATGGTGCACCTGCACATAGGGCACATAAGAGAAATGAATGCAACGTGATGATAGTAATCAGTCATTAGCGAACGCTGTCGTTTGTTATTAATAACTAGAGGTCCAGTGCACAAAAGGCGTGCACAGGATGGGGGTGGTCTCAGCCTGGTCTGCACCCTCTCCAATCTGGGATCCCTCTCGCAATCCAAAACCACTAGCTCCTAAGCGCTCACCTGCCTGCCTGCCTGATGCCCTTAACTGTTCTCCCCTCCTGGCTTGATCCCCCTAACTGCCTATCTGCACTTCTCTCTTGGCCTGATCTCCTAACTGCCTATCTTCTCTCCCCTCCTGGCCTCAACCTCCTAATTGCCCATCTGCTCTTCTTTCCTCTCCATGCCTTCAGATCCTGGTGCAGGAGTGCTGAGAGCTCTCTGCCAAGGCTCACCATGTCCTGATGCCCCCCTCCGGGCGAGGTGGCATTACAAGCCTATATGCACCTGCACTGGGGGGCAGAAGTCTCCACCCCATCCCCACCCACCAGCTCCTGCTTGTGCATGCCTTCGTCAGTAATGGCTTCCACCTCTGGGCAGTGTGACATTAGCACTGGACAGGCCTGCATGTGCCTGTGCTGAGGGCGAAACTCCCTGCTTCCATCCATCTCCACTCACCAGCTCCTGCCTGCATGTACCTCTGTCAGGAGCAGTCTCCACCTCCGAGGCAACATGACATTAGCGCTGGGTAGGCCTTCACTCACCTGTGCTGCGAGTGGAAGTCCCCACTCCCATCCCCACCCACCAGCTCCTGTGTGCACACAGCCTGTTGACTGGTTGTGATTGGAACACTGTTAAGACCAATTAGCATATTACCTCTTTATATATATAGATTGTGTATTTCAGAATATTGTAAAAATTAAGTTACAAAACTTTTATTAAAACGTTTTGCCAGAAACCAGTTCCAGCCTGTCATAATTGCAAGAGTTTCATCAAAAGGTTGTTGGAACTTGGGAACTCAACAAGGGCTGAGTCACATATGTTATCACCTGTTGGGAATGGCTAAAAGCATTTTCCCCAAACCTAAAAAGGATGCATTAAATTGTTTACTGCCAGACCGCTCAGGACATTTTAATGTACATGTTAGGTGTAGCCTACACCTGAACAGCTGTTAGGCTATTCCCCATTCTGACAATGGACTTTGTAGACAAACCCTACCCTTTGGTTGTATATCTCCACCTTGCCTTTAGGACAAATTGTATTAATAAAAATTAAGGGGTCCTGAGACAAGGAGAACTTGGTTTCTTCAGCCAGGCTCCTGTGCCCACCCCCCCCCCACAAATGCCTTTCAAAATTATGTTTGGTCTCTGGACTCTTATTTAATCTATGCATAGATCCTTCTCCAGATTCCTGAACTCTTCTAGATGCCAGATCAAGACTCACCAACATTAAATGATGCCCAACGTCCAGTATTAATTCGTACATTTCATTATATTGGCTGGGCCACAAAATTATTTGTTATGGGCCACGAATTTGACATGTTTGCCTTAATGGGTAATGATGCTGAACATATTTTTCATGTCTTTATTCACTGTATGTATCAGGTATATCCTATCTTTTGGCTATTTAGTAACTAGAGTATTTGTTTCTTTACTTTCAGTTTTGAGAGTTCTTTATAGAGTCTACATGCTGGTCCTTTGTAAGATCTATGGTTTGCAAATATGTCCTCCTAGCCCATAGTTTTATTTTAATCCTATTAATGTGGTCTTTTACAGAGCGAAAGTTTTAAATTTTGATCAAGTCTAATTTATCAAGTTGCCATTTATGAATTGTACTTTTAGATTTTAGCCTAAGAACTCTGTCTACTCTGAAATCCTAAACTGAATTTTCTCTTCTGTTTCTTCTGGGGATTTTTTCTAAATGTTTTATAATTTTGCATTCTAAATTTAAGTTTATGATCCATTTTGAGTTAAATTTTGTATCTGAAAAAAACAAAAACAAAAAATAAATAAAGTTTTTATTTGCAGGGTCTTTAGTGATACTCCCTGTGTCATTCCTATTATTGGTAATTCGCATCTTCTTTGCTTTTTCTTCATTAATCTTGCTGGACATTTGTAAATTTTATTGATCTTTTCAAAGAATAAGATTTTTGTTCCATTGGTTTTCTTTATTTTTGTTTTTAATTTCTTCAGTCTCTGTTCTTATCTTTGTTATTTCCTCCTTTATTCTTGCTTTGGATTTATTTTGCTCTTCTTTTTCTAGGTTCTTGGGGTGAGATGCTAGATTATTAATTTGAGACCTTTCCTCTTTCTGAAGAAAGCATTTAGTGCTATATTAGAGTCCCGGTGTACAAAATTCTTGCACTGGGGGAGGGGTATCCCTTCAGCCCGGCTTGTGCCCTCTCACAGTCTGGGACCCTTTGGAAGATGTCTGCCTGCCGATTAGGCCCGATACTCCCAGCAGGCAGACATTTATCTTGCAGTCTGGGATCCCTCTCGCAGTCCAAGACCCCTCACTCCTTACCGCCTTCCTGCTAGCTGCTTCTTACCACTCAGCTTGCTGCTCCTTAGTGCTTTTACAGAGGCAGGAGAGGATCCCACCACTGCTACTGAGCTTGCCAGCTCTGAGCCTGGCTTCTAGCTGAGCAGCACTCCCCCTATGGGAGCACACTGACCACTAGAGGGCAGCTTCTGCATTGAGCATCTGCCCAATGGTGGTCAATGTGCATCATAGTGACCAGTCATTCCACCTTTCAGTCGATTTGCATATTAGGGTTTTATTATCCTATATAATAAAGAGCTAATATAGAAATGGTCATCATCCTGTCATGCCATAAAGGCTTAGACACTCAACACTGGGGAGAGAGAAATGGGGACCAGCCAGGCACAGATAAGCTCATGAGAGAGGAATGGAGACCAGCCAGGCTGTGGCCACGGAAAAGGACACTCACCCCACAGTTCCAGGAGCCAGTAGCTGTGCCTGTGCCTGCAACCCAGAAGGACAAGCTGCCTGCCCACAGTCCCCTGTGGCTGCAGCTGCAGCCAGCTCAGGCAAAGCCAGCCTGGGTCCTGGGTGTCTGCAGCTTTCCAGAGGGAGAGAAGCCCAGGTCCCAGGTACAGGGTGAGGCAGAGGTGGTTAGGGATGATCAGGCCAATAGGAGAGCGGTTAGGGGCAATCAGGCAGGCAGGCAGAGGTGGTTAGGGGCAATCAGGTCAGCAGGGGAGCAGTTAGGGGTGATCAGGCAGGCAGGCAGGCAATCACTTAGAAGCCAGCAGTCCCAGATTGTGAGAGGAAATAGGACATCCCCCGAGGGGTCCCAGATTGGAGAGGGTGCAGGCTGGGTTGAGGCATCCATCCCCTCCTTCATGAATTTTGTGCACCACGGCTCTAGTTTAGGATAATTCCCTTTCAATACTGTTTTGGCTGTCTCACAAATTTTGATATGTTGTATATTTATTTTCATTCAGTTCAAGTTATTTTTTCTTCAGTATAATGTTTGACCAATGGATTATTTAGAAGTGTATTGTTTACTTTCTAGGTACTTAGAAATTTTGCGTCTGTTAGTGATTTCTAGATTAATTCAATTGTGGCCAGAAAACACATACCATATGACTTCTCATAATCTTACTGAGGTTTGTATTATGGCCCAAGATATGTTCTATTTGGTACATGTTCCATGGCACTTGAAAATAATATGTATACTTATGTGGTTGGGTGAAGCTTTCTAAAAATGTCCATTAGGTTTTATAGGCTGATGATGCAGAGTTCTTCTATATTCTTGCTTATTTTCTGTTTAGTTGTTCTATCACAATTTAGAGAAGTACTGAAATCTTCACTACAATTGTGGATTTGTCTATTTCTTCTTTTAGTTCTACCAGTTTTTGCTTTACATATTTTGCAGCTCTGTTGTTTGGTGCATACACCTTCTTGGTAAACTGATCTTTTGTCATTTTATAAAGTCATTTCTGATTCTAAATTTCTTTGTTCTAAAGTCTATTTTATCTGATATTAATATAGCCACTCCTGATTTATTTTGATTAATGTTTGTTTATCTATCTCTTTACTTTCAAACTTTCTATATCATTATATTTGAAGCGAATTTCTTATAGAGAGTATATAGTTAGGTCATTTTTTTGGGGGGGAGGTCATTTTTAATATAATCTGCCAATCTCTGTCTCATATCTGATATATTTAAACCATTCAAATCCTGTGGTTTAAGCTTACCATTTAAATTTTTTGTTTTATTTTTGTTCTCTCAGTATTCCATTTCTGTTTTCTTTTCCTGTCACCCAACCAGTTACTTAAACAATTTTTAGAATTCCATTTAGATTTATCTGTGTTGTTTTTAATGTATCTTTTTTGCATAGTTTTTAGTGGTTGTTCCAAGTATTATATTGTATATCGATAGCTTATAACTCTACTGATACTATGGATGGCAGGAAGGTGGTCCTATTATGACTGTGCAGTGATGGACGGTCTTCTCTGGTACTATTCCAGCAAAAGGGTTTCCTTGTTACAGCTCAGAGAGGGTGGAAAGTCTTTTCTGGTGAGATAAAGTGGAACTATGGTTTTTGGCTGGAGTAAAGCAGTTATTACCTAAAAGTTTTATGCCTTCCCAAGCTGCCCCTTTCCTGGACATTAGGCTAGAGCCATGGTTGGCAAACTGTGGCTCACAAGCCACATACAGCTCTTGGGCCCCCTGAGTGTGGCTCTTCCACAAAATACCAAGGCCTAGGCAAGTCTATTTTGAAAAAGTGGTATTAGAAGACGATTAAGATTAAAAAATTTGGCCCTCAATAGAAATTTCAATCATTGTACTGTTGATATTTGGCTCTGTTGACTAATGAGTTGACCTCTGGGCTAGAGAAAGCAAACTTAAGGTGGGGCTTTTTATGGTCTCCATTTGTTGGTGTTCCAAGGTTACCAGTTTATCAAGCTCTAATTCTGGAATACCTGAGACAAAGGTGTTCCTTAGGTCCTGAGGATCCTAGCTTGTCTGTCTTCTTCTTTCTTTCTTTCAGAATCTCCTTATGATTTTTGTATATTTACTGTCCAGGGTTATACTTAGCAGAACAAATAGGGAAAAATATGTCTACTTCATCATCCCAGAAGAAGTGCTTGTTCCTCAGCTATTTGGTGAGAATAATTTAAAAAATTGAAAGACTAATTGCACAGATGATATAAATGACAAAGCACTAGCTATCTATTATCTTGTCAGGTAAATATATTTATTATTAGGTAAATATATTAATTATGAGATCAATACATACTAGTTATCATAAAATTTTAATTAAAACTATATTTATTCTGATTCTTATCAGAAAATTAGATTTCTCTTTAAGGCAAATAGTTTTCTTGTAATGTTGAATGGTTTATTTTAATAATTGAAAACATTGTTCAAAACATTATAATCTTGAAAACATAAATTTTGTTACATAAAAGTGTATTTGTGTTAACATATTGTTAATAAATGTTCATATTTGTGGAAAGTTATAGGTAAAGCAATTCTCAGATAAATTCTGCAACAACTACAAGCATTCACTAGCAGATAGCACAAAAGCAACCTGTTTTCTTAGCTAGATGAAGTCCCAGACTCTGTATTCTTAAGTGCTCTGACCACACCTTGCACAAAAAATATATAATCAAGGTAAACATAAATTATACAGGCAAAATTCAATTAACCTCTCAGTCAGCCTAAAGGGACCAGAGTCTTCAAAATTGTGGGAACCCAAGATCATTCATATTGAAGCCTCAGGCACCAACCCCACATATAAAGGGAAATGTACTTCCTAACCTCTTATACTTTTTCATAAAGAGTTGGAAAGTGCCTCTAAAATATATTGAACAATCCATATATTTTATATGCTGGTAATTTCAGCAACAAAAAAACACACAACTATTTCTAAAAGCCATTGTACAAAAGAACAAGCCATTAATTTCAGCAATAAGTACCCATTTAAAACATTAACAAAATGTCTAGTCCCATTTTGATCACAGGTAAAGATGGCTGGAAGGGCTGAAGGGTTGTCTGTTTGGATAAATATCAACTACCATCCTCTAGGAACATGCACGCAGCCTGCGTTAACTGATTGCCCAAAATTTGAGTAGACTCTAAGTAATTAAGGAACCTTCACTTATATGTCTATACAGTACCGAATTATTTAAAATAAGAGTTATTGGCCACATAATGGCACACATTTTTAAAAAAAAAATAACGTATTCTACCTATTTTAAACAATTCACTTGAAAGAAACAGCATAGTCACATGTTATTGTGGATGACCCCCTATGCATTAAAAATTGTGAAGCATGATACTATTATATTTTTATGCTATTGCAAAAACTTAGTAGCTGTTTCTGTCCCTTTTCTCATTCAGGAAAACATCCACTAATATCACTCCTCACATCACAGAGATTGTTTGTGAGGAGTGATATTAGTGGATGTTTTCCTGAATGAGAAAAGGGACAGGAGGAAGAAGGCAAAAGTATGGACAAAGTATTTTTAAGTTTTTCTAGAAATGGATCAGCTGGTAACCTCCTTGTATTGTAGAGACAGCTCTTGTAAGATTCTGAAAGTCTCTATGAGTTTCTGAAAGCCATTGCTTTTCTGAAATTTGTATGAGGGTAGAGGAACAGCATTCTTTAGAAAGGTTGTTTTCAGATTCTTTTTTTAAAAACTCCTATTCTGGTAGGACAGAGGGGTGTTAAAGCCCACCCATCTGCCTATCACTACCCAGTCCCCTCCCCAGAAAGATGGCTCTCAAAATGTGGATCCCCTTCCAGACTTACTGAGTCAGAATGCCTAGAATTAGAGTCCAAAATCAGCATATACAGCAACCTCCCCGGTTACTTTGGAACACAATTTAAAATTACTGTATTGCAAAGTTAGTTTAATAGTTAACACAACAGAGATAAAATCAGATCTCTATGTGGAATATTAAGTGGAAACAACAATAAAAGCTTCAATCACAGAGAATAATTAAAGGACAGTAACAGGCTGTCCTGGGGTCCTAGGCACACCAAACCCAGGCCAACTGATTCCCTGTCACTTTTGTTTCACTGAACTATGAGGGGAGTGGTAATAGAGGAAAAAGTAGAAGATTTTTTCCTTTCAAACTTATTTCTTTAGAAATAAACTTTTTAAAAAATAGCAATTTATTGAAATATTTTAGGTCTTATTGAAATATCTTTCTGTGCAAAAGTGACATTTAATGAAAATATACTAGTCAAAGAATGTCATTAATAAAAGGCATTCTTTCTCAAATTGCACCAATGATTTAACTAAGCAACACCATTAGCTAACATCAACCATCAAGGGGACATGTGTAGCATTCCAATCAGAAGAAAGGAATTTGGAAGAAGTGTGCTGTATAAAGTCAAATATACAGAGAATAAACAAATACCTATGCTGTCAATACACAACACAAAACAAAGCAGTGTGGCTGACAGGCCTTCATAAGCCAAACCATTGCAACCAGGCAATGTTAATGTTAAAACTGCTTTTACATGAACTGTTTGTGTTTCCAATATTTTCCACTTTCTCAATTATTTTTCATATATTTAGGGATTTTATAAGTTTGCATGGAAAACCATAACAATATTTGACTATACTATTAATATCCTAAAAACAAACCAGAATGCCCAAGAAAGGAATAAATACATTTAAATATATATAATTCCAAAGACTATATTGTGGCATAGGAAAAGTTCTTCATACAATTTTCAAATTTGTAATTTCATTTTCTTAAGCAGAGATATGAAACTATATTTCAACATAATGTGTTTAATCCCAATTTTGTAGGCATATGAGTACATATGTTTATTATTTGAGACATGTTGAAAAAAAAAGAGTAGAGATAATTATACCTAAAATGTTAACAGTTAACTCTGGTATTGAGCATATCATTTTCTGCTTTACACATTTTTAAAATATATTTGTTATTGTTGATAATATTACAGGTATTTTCTATTTTCTCTTTTTCTCTCCTTCCTCCCAGCCCTTACTCTTGCCCCCCACCAAGGTTACACATTTTTCATTTCAAAAAATAATAAATGTGTATTTGTTTTATAATTAGAAAAAAATGTTGTATTTTTTAAGTGACCAAGTTTCCATTCTCTTGATATAACTCTAGGATCTTTTTCTATTTATTCAAGCATGATTCATATTCTTTTTAGCAATATGAAACTATCTAAAACATTTTTAACTATCTTTCAAGCACAAAGACATCAAACTCACATTTAAACAAAGATCATCAAGGCTTTAAAAGATGTCTACATTTCTAGACATCTCTAGATGCCATGTATTGGCACATTTATTTTATATATAAAGACGATACAGGATAATAAATTTTTCCAGACCTGGTGTGTCTGCCATTTTGCCATTCACATTTTATTATACTAAATTTAGGCTGTATAAGGGATATTTCAAATACTAACAACTGAGATATAACCTGTAAGGCATAACTTGAGGATATAAATCATACATGCATCCTGTTCCTAATTAGGGGGGGAAATTGTCATATGTCATTGAAGACAACATAACAGCTGCTTCTGTGATGGCAATTTTTGCATCAAAGTGTTTCTTAAGAAATACTTATAAGGATAAGTCAAAGTTTTATATATTGTTATCCAGGGGTCTGGGGACAGTCACCAATGATACATGTACAAGACAAAAAAAAATGCTACATAAAATTTTTACTTTCAAGTTATTCCAGTGGCATATATAGAACAAAAAAGAGAGCTTGGGATTCGGGAGAAAAATTGGAAAGGGAATTCAAGCTCCAGAGTTGCTATATAGAAGAGATTTGGGGGTAGGAATCTTATTGGTATAAAGAGAGGCATCTTGTCTTGAAATTATAGTCAAACAATCCTGGGTTCAAGTCCTAATTATCCCACTTAATACCTTTGTAACCAATGATGATGAATCACAAAACTTTCTTGATCTTCATTTCTTCATTTGTGAAAGGAGTATTAAAGTATATAAATGGATAGATAGCATGACTATGAGAATTACATGAGTAAATATATGCAAATTATTTGGGTCAAAAGTCTTTGGGTTCCCCAGTAAATAAATCCATTCATCTTTAGCCCATCTGTGAGGAAGAAATTAAGGCATTTGGTTGGCGGCATGAATTAGGTTCCATGGAATCAAATGGTGCAAGAGTTGCTACCCAATATAGCACCAGGTTCTAACAACAAAAAGAGCAAAAGTAAGCCTGAATCCTTTAACACATTTTTTTCCAACTATTAGTCACAACTCATTAGTGCAATGTATATCAGTTTAGTATGTTGTGATTAGCATTTTTTAAGTGAAATGGAATGGACTACATTTGAGTTCAAATGAGGTAGAGGTAAATTTCATGAAACTCTTATTTTGGTTTTATATGTATGTATATGTTAATGTAGGTACTGAACTGTGATGTAAAATGTATTTCTCATAGTGGGTCAAGGTAAAACTTTTGAAAACTACTTCTTTAGAATAAACCAGGTTTCAAAGTCCCAGCCCAAAGGCCCACAACACAGTGATTCAGATTTTGAGGGAAGTGGGATAAAACTCATTAGGAACAGTATGGGAGCAGGAACCCCAGTAATTGCTAGAATAGGTTTGAGGTGTCCATATTCCCTATATCTATCAATAATATGTAATGAGCCGGGCTCACTTATCACAGGCAAAGCAGACCCTAGATACCAGAGAGATTTAGTTCCCAAATGCTGGGGCTTAGCAGCTTCCTTCATATTCCCTAGAAAAACCATTGGTCCCCTCTACTGGGCACCTCTTGCTCTATGGTACTCCTCTCCTAGGACCAATTTTCCTATTTCTCTCCAGTCATACACACCTCTTGAGGCTGAATCCTTTTGTCATTCTTCCCTACATTACCTCATTCAAAATTCTGCGGACTCAACTGTACCTCGTTATAGTCCATTGCCAGTTCCCACACTCTTCCTTCCCCTCACCTCACGTATCATCTCGTCCAAAATGGAATTGATTTCCCATGGCTCTACTCATAGAAGCAGAATAAATGAAACATCATTCCAACATGAAAACCTTTCAATATTTACCATGTCTCTAATTTTTATTAGCTTACCTTGTGTCTTCAATCCCCAGAAAAGACCACAGAGATGAAGCATCACCAGAAACCTTCATCCTGGGTTTCAGATCCCAAAATATTGCCACCAGGAGCAGACAGTTGTCCCGCTATTTGTAGTACCTCCCAGCTTATATTTTCCCACTAGGATCCCATGTATGATTGTTAGGGGGCTTTGTTGAGGTATCCATAGTCTGCACCTACCACCATTCTGTGGGAAATAACCTTGATGCCATTGTAGGTAACCAGAATGTCAAAAATACTACCAAGAGGTCATAGAATGGTTTGTTAAAGATCTATTTATAACACAGAGAAAGAAGGGAAGTGATATCATGATAAGTTAACACACTTAAGAGGGTGCAGAGTAAAAAGGCCTCACTGCTTAAATCCTGGGCTAGCAGTGTACATTTGTGTTTCCTTGTTCTCTCTCTCTTTCTCTCTCTCTCTCTCTCTCTCTCTCTCTCTCTCTCTCTCTCTCTCACACACACACACACACACACACACACACACCTTCTTTTCTACTGATGACATGGTTACAAAAACCAGAATAGACATTTGCACAAGGGAGCCCCATAAATGGAAGGTACCCAGAGCCCATTACACATTTGGTTCATTGGAGAGATGTAGAAACAAGTATCTCTGGCCACAGCTATAACTCACTTATTAGCTAATAAATAGCCATGGGTTTATTTGTATTTCTTAGACAGGGGCACATGTGGCCAGAATGACTATGGATTAGGGTATCATAAATATTATGTGCTCATTTAGTAAACAGAATATCTTGTGCATTTTTAATATTTAGTATATCTTATATCCCATATATATTTAGTTTATAATAAATATTTGGCGCTCAGGACCTCATGAATACTTTATATACTTTGGTCTTTTTATTTCTTCCCATCTCTGTTTGACACAAACATGCTCTATTTACTAACTGCTTATTTAGGCCTTAAAATGTTTCACCAATGTTTTACAAATTTATAACAAAATTGAATATTTCAAAAGCAAGAAATAACAACTACATTACTGCAATTGCCAATTTAGTAATCCTATAAAAGAAAGAAACTTAAGCCAGCATAACTATTAATATGGGGAATCAGCCTGGCTTCCAGAGCAGACTGCCAGGGTTTAAACTACTATGAGCTGTATGATTTTAGTCAAGTCACTTATCCTCCCTTCCTTCAGTTTTCTCAACTGTAAACAGGATAATAATGGTATCTTTTGCATATGATTATTGTAAAGATTAAATGAAATAATGTAAGTAAAGTACTTAGAACAGTGTTGGACACATAGTAAATGCTATATAAGCCATACTACTATAATTTCCTATAGACCCTCATACAAGAGCACAAGAACATCTCTTTTTTCATCTAAGCCATCATCTAAACTTAATGCCATATCTGAGGTCTGGAATCTACTTCCATCCCCTCCAGGAAAATTAGAATGGTGCTTGCCTTATCTCAGATTATGTTGACAAGGTAAAATAAATGTAAATATGACATGATTGTAATATAATGAGGCCGGTCCAATGAGAGGACAAAGCTTAAATATTAATAATCTCTAGTACACTCCCCAATCCTCTCTCAAGTGAACTGCAACAATTTACCAACATTTTACCTTTCTTTTAATTCACAATTTCTATTCTCTATAGAAGTTATTTTACAGAGCTATCTTCCTGTGGTTTTTATCCTTCTCCTGCCTTGTGCAATTCAAAGCACTTTAGCTAGCTTCTGAACAAATACGCATCCATTCTTCACACTTAGCCAAGAATGAATCACCTGGTGTCTTAAACCAGGGTTCATACATCTAAGCCCCATTTGTCAAAACCATCTGCATAGCCAGCCATTTCCATCCAAGATCTTCCTCTATCATCCAAGTCCCATCCAAATGCACAAATGATGAGTAATGATAATAGCTACCATTTGCCAAAATATGCTGTGTGCCAGGGAATGTACGCAGGGCTTTCCACTCTTGATCTCTAAGCTGGTACCACAGGCATTATTGTTAACACCCACAGGCTTTCCTATGAGTGTCTCTCATATACCCAGAGACAGGAAATACCAAAATGCATTCAGAGTTCAATTTAAAAGCAATCCTATAATAGATCAGAAATATGCTGCCACTTTAAGTACCCAAGTGGCAAATAGTTGCATTATTGACCCAAACCAGCTAGAACATATAAAGTTATCTAAAGAAAGAATGTGCCATAAGAACTATAGAATATAGAAGTCAGCCATTAGTTGGTTGACCCAGGAAATCATTCTCAACTGCTACTCCTTTATTACTTTCCACTATATAAGATGAAATACCAAATACTTGTCATCTTCCTTTCTCTGCAGGTGGAGTGGCGGGGATGGGTGTGTAAGGAGGCCATGTTACATAATTTTAGCAGTAAGAAAAAAGTAAAAGTCTGCTAGAGGGATCTACAGTAGTTTTTGTTTTCATAATAAAAGGGACAGGTAAGAATGACATCACCACTCGCCCCATCTTTTACTGCCTTGTAGGAGAGATATAATGACTATAGCCAAAAAGGAATATGACATTTAGATTCAGATAGATCTAAGTTCAAACCTCAATTTTTCCACTCACTGGAGGTGTGATATTCTACTAACTCCTTAACATACTTGATCTATAAAATGATTTTTAAATATCTGTAGATATTCCAATGGGAAGGGAATGATTCATCACCATAGTCAAATGCTTGAGTCCTCAGCTGATATATTGTCTCCAAGTGACAGCTCCATGAAAAGGCTCTGTCCACTGTTGCTACCCTCTGGATGTTTCTTATAT
>JAAGEH010000040.1:8702021-8727949 GCA_011751065.1 Lasiurus cinereus
TTTCAGGTTATAAAAGGTTGCTAAGTGTGAAGAAATAAAATCAATGCAATGACCTTTGATTTAAATAGGTGGACAAGCATATCCAACTGCCTGTTCTGCCTGCTACAACAGCTACAGATTACAAAATTTTCACTTTATCCTTAAAACATTAGTAAAGTGATTAGATCAGGAACCTTGAATAGCCAAATTAACTCATCACTTCCCTATTAGCACAGGGATCCTGGCCTTAAATGTTGGGTCTGGGTGAAGAAATAATGATTTTAAAATGCAATCTTTTAATATTATGCTAAGTTAAATAAGCCAGTTAGAGAAAGACAAGTGTCACAAAATCTCACTTATATGTGGAATCTAATGAACAAAATAAACTGATGAAAACAGATCCAGAAACACAAAAGCATGGAACAGACTAAGGAATATCAGAGGGAAGGTGGGGGTACGAGTGGAGTGGGAAGAGAGATTAACCAAAGAATTTATATGCCTATATATACATAACCCATGGACACAGACAATAGTGTGGAGAAGGCCTAGGGTAAGGGTGGGGGTGGGAGAGAAAATAAAAGGGAAGAAAGGAAATATCTATAATACTTTCAATAATAAAGATAAATTTTTAAAAAGTGCAATCTCTGTCTTCCACTTCCAGTGCAACTAGAAAGTATGGAAAACTGATTTTTTAAGGGTCTATATGGAAATTTATATTAAATCTACTTTGTTGTTTTAATAAACTGCTAAAATTGAGGATCGAATGATCTAATGAATACTTTGGACTTATTAAAATTTTATCTCTCCAAATTTGAAATTATTCATCACACTAAGGCCTATCCTCTCCCAAAAATTAAATATCCTAAAAGAATCTTGATGAGGTTTTTTATTTCACTAAGAGGAATATATTCTAAATGGAACTTTCTCATCTTCCATTGTAAGAATTATGTTAAACTAACATCTATTGAGTGCTTACAATGCTAGGAACTATTGAATGTTTTACATGTATTATCTCTTTTGAAACTCATATCTAGTCTAAGTGGTTAATACTGTCATGATCTTCACTTTGCATATGAGGACACTAACACACTGAGAATTAAATAATTTGCCCAGGATCACATAAGAAGTGAGTGTTGCATCTACACACTGTGCCATACTGCACATCTCTATACATTATGTCACAGTATTCTTCCAGACCTGTGTGGTAATAAATGCCACATTTAGGTTCCCTTCTCAACCCCCAGTAAAGATGTTCGGAGAAGTGCCTTGCCCATTAGCCTCAAGGAAGGAATCCTACAGATACTTATCTACTATGTGACAGCCATTTTGGTCATAGCTGATTGAATCATGAGTGGGCAACTGACTCAACTGAAAGCCATATCATTGGAAGCTGAAATTTCAATGAGCAAGTCCTCTGGTGTACAAGTTGCCTTGCTTAGCCCCTTCCTGCATACTGCTTATTAAGGTTTGCTACAATTCCTTGAGGTTTCTTCACATGAATCGAGGTTCCATAATAGTCATTACATTCATTTATTCATTCAACAAACTTTTCGAGCATCAACTATGTGCCAGGTACACTGCTGGAAACTTAGTAGGTATAGCCATATGTTAAAACAACTAACCACATAAATGAATATATAGTTACTAGGTGTGAATAATGCCACAGTAGAAAAGTATACATGCTCTTAAAGGGGGAATTACTTTTGTCATATGAGATAATATATATAAAACTTGCAGCACAGGGTTTGGTTCAAATAGACTCTTGATGTATGTGTATTCTTTGGCCAATTCTCTCTAAATAATAGTTCTGGTACAATGCCTTGCTGGTTGAGCCCCATATTCTGCCAGACTTTTCTAATCAGCTTCTAATTTACTCCCTGTCTTTTACTTTCTGATGCCCAATTTTAACTCTCAAAAATATTACTCTTATTATTCTATTTATATCTCATGCCAAAAAAAAGTTTGGAATCTTTCTTGTAAGTCAGCAGTGAGGTCTTACATGGGAGAAATGCAGGTAAGTAAGATTCTTGGTCACCTGTTCCCCACTTGCTCCAAAGGAAAACAAAGCTGCTTCTGCCATGGGGGGCAGAGTGAGGACTAGATGTCAGTCAGACCCCTACCACTTTGTAGTTAATTAGTTAAGTAGTCCAGTAATCCAAGTTGCCCAGATAAGTTCTGACCAATGAGGGAGGTAACTGGGGGAAGCAGAGAGCAGCTCTGAGGCAATTCCTTTATTCTTCAGCACTGGGAAAAGGACTTTGATGGCTCAAAACAAACTTCTATGGATATGGTCAGTTCATTAAAAAAAGTTCAGCCATCTGCTTTGTCTATCTCCATGAGCTCTGATGGCTATCTGGGAGATGGAGATATTCTCTTTGGGGAGCAGGGGGAGGCTAAGTTCCACCTATTCTTTCCTGTTCCTTATCTTCCTTCTTCTGTTTCATCTCTCATTTACAGCATTTTGTGACATTTAATGCAGCTACACAAGATAAAAATCCATTGCACAAAATTAAGCACTAAGACCTAGCTGATTTACAATAGGAATTATAACTTCAGGAAATAGGGTCTACTCAAGGAAAGAATAATTACAGCATAAGAACTATCCTATCAAATAAAAGAATAATATGCAAATTGACCATACCTCTGCTATACCCACAAGCATGCCCATTAGCCAATCAGGAGTGAGTATGCAAATTAACCCAACCAAGATGGCTGTGGCCACAGAGCAAGCAGGAGGCTTGGGTTTCCCTGACAATGGAGGAAGCCATGCTTCCTGCACACTCTACCTGGCCCAGGCCTCCACTCAAGGCTACAAAGTTTCAATTATAGAAGATAAATAAATCCCAACAAAAATGGCTGCAGCCATGGAGCAAACAAGAGACTTGTGTTTCCCTGGCAATGGAGAAAGCCAAGCTTCCTGCACACCCTGGTGGGCCCAGACTTCTGCTCAAGACTACAAAGTTTCAATTATAGAAGATAATTGAATCCCAGATACCAGGGCCTCCACTTGGGTTGCTGGGAGGCGTGGCTGGCCTGCAAACCACCACAGGCCCCTTGCCCAGGCTGTCCCATGCCCCAAGGGAACCCCCACCCTGATCCAGGACACCCTTCAAGGCAAACCAGCTTGTCCCCACCCATGCGTCAGGCTCTATCCTATGTAATAAAAGAATGATATGCAAATTGACCATCACTAAAACACGTAAGATGACTGCCCCCATGTGGACACAAGATGGCCATCACAAATGACTAGCAGGAAAGGGCAGTTGGGAGAGATCAAGCCTGCAGGGGAGAGCAGTTGTGGGTGATCAGGCCAGCAGAGGAGGGCAGTTGGGAGGGAGTAGGCCTGCAAGGGAGAGCAATTGGGGGTGATGAGGCTTGCAAGGGAGGGCAGTTAGGGGTGACCAGACTGGCAGAGGAGGGAAGTTGGGGGCAACCAGGCCTGCAGGGAAGGACAGTTGGTGAACCCAGGCCTGCAGGGGAGAGCAATTGGGGAGAACCAGGCATGCAGGGGAGGGCAGTTAGGGGCAATCAGGCTGTCAGGGAAGCAATTAGGCATCAATCAGGTTAGCAGGGGAGTAGTTAGGGGCTGATCAGGCTGGCAGGCAGAAGCAGTTAGGGGCAATCAGAAAGGCAGGCAGGCGAGCAGTTGGTAGCCTGCAGTCCTGGATTGTGAGAGGGCAGTCAGACATCCCTTGAGAGGTCCCAGACTGGAGAGGGTACAGGCTGGGCTGAGGAACATATACCTCCATGCACAAATTTTTGTGCACCAGGCCTCTGGTATTTTATGAATCATTCCGCTTGATGAACTAAAGTGCATCTTATGGAAAAAAAAATCATTTCTGTTCATAAACACCAACCTAAGTATTCCCCTGCAGTTGTAATGAGTTTAATGGAGCACATTCCTCCAGGGAAACATTGATACCCATTAAACGGCAACTTTGAAATAACTGAGGAATTAGGGAAATTGCTTATAAGCCAGTACTTAAATCTGAACTTCCCTGACTGTCAGTTTTTTTCTCCCTCTGACTTTCAAATATAAGTTAAAAAAGATTCTTAGAGGAAGTTCAGCAGATAAGGCAGAATTAAAGTAACATTTTCTACCTCCAATGCAATCAATTCAATATGTGTTGGGAACCTCTCACCCTGAGTCCAGAAACCTCTACTTTCCTCCTTATCGTTAATAAGAGGACATTTGTGCATGAGATCAAAGGGTTTAGATCCCAGCTGCCTCGACCACCTCCCTCCCATCATTGACTTCACATTTTAGCATCATTTTCTCAGAAGGTCAAATGAAAAGAAGCTGACTTAGAGATTTTCAATGACATGTTTTGTTTGATGATAATTTCAAAAGCCATTGTGCAATTTCTTTTCCCATCCTTGAAGCCCTGGGGCCTGATAGAATAAACTAAAAAACACTTTAGAAAATATGAATGCCATTTAGAATAGACTTCAGAATAAACCTGTCTTGAAAACCAAAGGCAGGAACCATTCACTTCACAAACACTTATTGAGCCAGGAAGTTGACTTACAACAGGTATTCAAAGATTAACACCATAGTGTGTTTGTTATTAAGGATCTCAGAGTCCAGTGTAAAGACAACACATTTGCTATTTTGATGACCAGTATCCATTCCCCCTTCTGATTTTGCCTCTCCCACTGAATTCAGGCTCTGTGGAATAGGTCAGACATGGTATTCTGCCCAAGACACAAACTAAATCACCTGCACAACAATAACTGAGAATCATGTACATGGTGATATGGAAATTCAAGAGGGATTCATAACTCTCCAGGAAAGATCAAGTTAGGTTCCTGAGGTGATGATATTTGAGTAATGAAAGCCAATTAAGAGTTAGAGAAACAGGGGGGAAAAAAGATATTCTAGGAGCATCACACAGAAAAGAGACAGGGAAAACTGAAAAAGCTACACATCTGGAGACCAGCCAGTGGCCACGTATGACTGAAGAAGAAATTGAGTATGCATGTATATTTTATTCCAATAAAAAGTTTGAAGACAATAATAATGTTTAGATATGACCCCACACCTGCAGAACTAGAATCATTGGGACTGGAACAAGGCATTGGTTTTTTTATAAAAGTTCTCCAGTCAAGTCCTGGTTGGCCTCTCTCAGCCAGTAAGAGCATTGGTCCGTGTACTGAAGGGTCAAAATTTGATTACCAGTCAAGGGCATGTACCTGAGTTGCAGGCATGTCTCTCTCTCTCTCTTTCTCTCTCTCCCTCCCTCCCATCATCCCCTCCCTTCTACTCTCTCTTAAAATCAATGCAAAACATATATCCTCAGGTGAGGATTAATAAAAAAAAAAAGTTCTCCAAGATAATTCAATTTGCAGCTAGAAAAACAGTACTCCATGCCATAAAAGGCAAACACCTATCCTCGTTGTTTGGATCAGTGAATGGAGCACCAGTCCGAGTACCGAAGAGTCCTGGATTTGATTCCCATCAAGGGCACATAGCTTGGTTGCAGGTTCAATTGTGTTGGAGTCAACCAAATGATATGTCTCTCTCACATTGATGTATCTCTCTCACATTGATGTTTCTCTCTGTCTCTTCTACTCTCTCTGAACATCAATGGAAAAATTTTCTCAGGTGAAGGTTTAACAATATATATATTTTTTAAGGCAAACACCTTTGCCTACACAGCAGACTCCTCATGGTCTGATCCCAGACTTCAATTTACATTTATTTTTCTATTTCTTGTCATTCTTATATTTTTGTACCAACAATACTAAGCTTCTTGTAGATCTGCAAACATACCGTGCCTCCTCAACCATTTACACAGGCTCGTCCTTCCAGCAGGGCTGTCCTCCTTGTTGGCTTACAGAACAGAAATGTACTGTCTCACAGTTCTGAAAGCTAGATGTTCAAAATAAAGATTTTTGGCAGAGTTGATTCCTTCTGAGAGCTATCCAGGTCTCTCTACTTGCCTTATGTTTGACTGTTTTCTCCCTGTATCTCCTTACATGGTATTCCCCCTATGTGTATATACCTCTGTGTCCAAATTTCCCTTTTTTTAAGGAGATCAGTCATACTGGATAAGAGACTACTCTAATAACCTCATTTTAATTTGATTTCCTCTGCAGAAGTCCAACCTCCAAATAAGATCACACTCTAAAGTAACCTCATTATAATTTGATTTCCTCCGTAGAGGTCCTACCTCCAAATAGATCACACTCTAGGGCTGCAACAATCTTTTAGGGGGACACCAGGCTACCCGTATCACAAAGGCTAGTCCAAACTCTTCGTTTGGGCCAATGGTTTTATTTTCCCAGCCCAAAATCCTTTCACCACGGCTTTAGTGGGTAGTAAGATGGACATATTTAATTTGATGCCTTCTTATTTATAAGCTACTTAGTATAGAAACTGTCAAAATCCAGACAGCAGGAAGAAGAATAAAAGAGAAGCCACATGTTAAATAACTAGGGCTAATTATTGTCATCTGTGCTCTCCAAGGTAAATGAACTGGGTCATCACAAAAACGTCAGACTTAGTGTGACAAGTTGTTCTTCCCATTGTCAGAAACAATCCCAAGTCTGTCAGTTCCCAGACACACTAAGCTCACATCTGTGGAGAGCCTACCAGTAGTGGCCCCTTCAAATCTCTCCTATCCTCAACACTTGCTGCCATTTATTTATGTTTAATGACATTGCAAATTACAGCAATCATGTGGATGCTAACCTAAAAGCCACTACTGCTCATGCTCCCCTTCACAGACACTGTACTTCCTTAGATAACAGGCTGCATCCTGTCATGAAGTTTGGGTCCCTTGGAAACTATTTGGTGTCAGGTTTATACAGCTGATAAATCAGCCACTTAAGTTGACTGGCTTTGAAGTCTGATTAGGAGCCATAACTCAGGGAGAAGTCATTTCATATCAACTATAATTGGTGATTACATGGTGCCAAATGTCTACATACTCTCACTCCTCCTCTCTCTCTTTTCTTAAATTTAAAAACAATAACAATGGTCTTACTATGTACCAGGGACACAACAACCCTGAAATAGATAAAACTTCTATTCCCATTTTATATATACGTAAACCAGCAAGCACTGAACAGTCATATAATTTGTTCATGTTCACACAGCAGGTGAGTAGAAGAACCCACATTTGAACCAGCTAATGTGGCTTCAATCCCTGCAGGCCAGGCTGAGGGACCCCACTAGTGCACAAATCTGTGCACCGGGCCTCTAGTATGCATATAAGATCTTTAGTTAATCTCTTCCTACCCTCCCCTCTCACCCTTTCCCTCTTAGATTCATGATTCTGTCCCATGTTTCCATGCCTGTGGTTTCCACTCCTGCATTGAGCATCTGCCCCCTGGTAGTCAGTGTGCATCATAGCTACCAGCCAGTTGGCTGGTCAGTCAGTCGCTTAGGCTTTATATAGAAAGAGATTAGTGATAGAATTGTTGTTGCTTGGTCAAATCCTGCTGCAGCTAAACCCTTTTTAGTGGGAACTTGGTGAGTAATAATGCCCATAATTGCTTTTCCTCCTTCCCTCACAGCTGGTAGGAGAAGTGATAAATATCACAAATAAACGTCCAACTGAGTTTTAAGTATAGAAAGGAATGGGCTCTGCCTTCTTCCTGCACCATGAGGGATTAAAGATCCTCTCCCTTGTTTAAGGAGAGGGCTCAGCTCTGGGACACAGAGCAGTCTTAGACCACTTGTGATTGCTGCTCCAGGTCCTGGCTGACAGGAAAGCCTTCCTAGAGCCTTAGGCTTTGGTAGAGACTTTCCTCATTTGTAGCACTGGTCTAAGGGTGCAAGTTAATGAACCAATGAACAGGATTTCCTTCCTTGCATCTTTTGCTGATAATTAGTTGATGCAGGGCTCAGGAACTCAAAATGTCTCTTTTAAGTCACAGAGAACCAAAGTTGTTCCCATGCAGTGAATCAACCATAAGTGTTCAACAGGAGCTAACTGACAGATTGTTTCCCGACTCAGTGCCTATGATGAAATTTAGTTAAATGGAGAAGTGCTGGGAAGGCGAGAAAGTGACAGAGTGCAGGGACCATGACTTTGATTTAGAAACTGATTATTATATCACTTGAGATAATTCAGTAACTTTCTAAAAAGACACAATGAATTTATATAATTAGGTCCCACAGACTAGTGAAATCCCTTTCTGATAACTTTATTCTTTTGCTCTGAATACTGGCTCTTTAGAACTGTTGTACGGTGGGTAGAAAGGAAGAAGGAATCACACAGCTTCAAGCAACAGATTGCCTTGAACTTAAAAAAAGGCAAAGACTTAAAACTTCAAGTAACTCTTGCCAAGAGAATTTCCACAAGCTGCAGAGACTTACTGATTATAAAATGCATTAAGGGAATCAAAATACCACTTGGCATAAGGATTATTTTGAACTGAAGGCAATTGAGACAAAGCAGACACAGAAGATAAAAGCAGGGCATAAATTTTCTTTTCATTTATAAAGATACGCCCTCTCCTATATCAGAAAAGAAAAAGGACTCAATCCATCAGTGGAGATGACATTAAGATGAGTCTACATAAATAACCTGTAGATGAAAAGGGGACCACATACTAAACCTGAAAAGCTCAGGAAAGGCTTACCTGGCAGGCCTTAGAAACTCAGAGACTGAAAGTAACCATATGGAATGATCTTTTAACCTCAAAACATAATATGAACTATAGCTCTAATCAAATTACTCTAAGTGATGAATTTTCTCATCAGAAATATGTTTTTAAGAAAAGAAACAGAAATTCTAATTTTTGGAAATGACTTGCATCTTTCAGATTACCCCCTCTTGAAAAAAAAGAAAAAGCAATCTTAGAACTTTCAGAAAACCAAGAAAAATTATCACTAATTAGATGTTTAATATTGTTCATTTTAAGTAGCATATTAACCGTAAATCAAATGTTTAATATAATAGAGCTGTATTTAAATGTAGGCTTTATGGAACAACCTCTTACATTAATATACCCTTATTTCCATTTAAAGAATAATAGCTAGAATTTATGTAATAATTCATATTTTATAAAGTATTTTAAAATATATAACCCCACTTGATCCTCAATGTACTCTAATCTGGACCACAATTTTACCATATTCAATTACTTTACAGGATTCAAAGTTAATATTACTATTGTTTTTGTGATATTGTTATGCAACCCCAATGTACAACATGGTTCCCATTAAAAAACATATGATTTACAACAATCTGTCTACAATCTCACTTTTAAGAATGCGTTGCTTTGAACATTCAATGGAGTCAAGGTAGCCTCTTCAATAAATGGTGTTGGGAAAATTGGACAGATACATGCAAAAAAATGAAACTGGACCACCAACTTACACCAAATACAAAAATAAACTCAAAATGGATACAGGACTTAAACATTAGAAGGGAAACCATAAAAATACTAGAGGAATCCACAGGCAGCGCAATCTCAGATATATGCCGAAAGAACTTCTTCACGGATACTGCTCCAAAGGCAATGGAAGCTAAAGAAAAAATAAATAAATGGGACTACATCAAAATAAAAAGCTTTTGCACAGCAAAAGAAACCATCAACAAAACAACCAGAAAGACCACTGTATGGGAGAACATATTTGCAAATGTTATCACTGATAAAGGTTTAATCTCCAACATCTACAGCCAACTTATACAACTTAATAAAAGAAAGATAAACGATCCAATAAAAAAATGGGCAACGGACCTAAATAAAACCTTTTCGAAAGATGACAGAAGGAAGGCCAAGGACACATGAAAACATGTTCAAAGTCATTAATCATCCCAGAGATGCAAATCAAAACGACAATGCGATACCATCTTACACCAGTCAGAATGGCAATCATCAACAAATCAACAAACGACAAGTGTTGGCGAGGATGCGGAGAAAAAGGAACCCTTGTGCACTGTTGGTGGGAATGCAGACTGGTGCAGCCACTGTGGAGAACAGTATGAAGTTTCCTCAAAAAACTAAAAATGGATCTCCCATTTGACCCTGTAATCCCACTCTTAGGAATTTATCCTAAGAAATTACAAACACCAATCAGAAAGGATTTATGCACCCCTATGTTCATAGCAGCACAATTTACAATAGCTACAATTTGGAAACAGCCTAGGTGCCCATCAGCAGATGAGTGGATCAGAAAACTGTGGTACATCTACACAATGGAATTCTATGCTGCCATTAAAAAGAAGGAATTCTTACCATTTGCAGTAACCTGGTTGGAACTGGAGAGCCTTATGCTTGGTGAAATAAGCCAGTCAATGAAGGAGAAGCATCACATGATCTCACTCATTTGTGAATAATAAAGAACATTATAAACTGATGAACAAAAGGATAGATACAGAGACGGTAAAGCTTCAAACAGACTGTGAAATTACAGCAGGAAGATTAAAGTTAAGTGAGCTAGATAAGAGATCAATCAAGGGACTTGTATGCATGCATATAAGCATAACCGATGAATATAGACACTGGAGGGTTGGGGTATGCCTGGGAGGGAGGGGTGCAATGGGGAGATAAGTATAAAAAATTAATAAAAATTAAAAAAAAAGAATGCGTTGCTGAAAAATATCAAATGATTAGTTTTTTAAATTCTAAAATCCTATTTCTTTTCATTCATTTGGTAAAATAGTATTAATATACTTTAGTCTAAATTTCCTGATTTCCATTTTTTGCCTTCTTTACAATAAGAGAATTAATTACTAGTGTTGGTTCTTTAGGAGACTCAGTGAAAGAGAATGCAAAAACGGATATTGGACAATATACAGGGATTCCTTAAAATCATGTCATCACATTCCTATACTTTAAATCCACATTACTTGGTTCCACGCTTTAAAGTTGAACAGTCTTTAATTCCTCTTCAAAGCAGTTACAGAAGAGGCTAAGGTTGAATTATTCCCTTTGATGGTTGAGAGAGTGACTAATATCTCTTTGGCACAGGGATAATTTCACCCAGTGATATGGGAGTGATATGCTTCCTCATCCTTAATCATCCATTCTCTCTCACTACTAAGGCAAACTTTTTCAGTACCCTGTGCTGTAAGTGAGTCAAGAAGGCACTGAGTTAATTGCCCTTGCTTCAAGCACACTGGACAGTCTAGAAGCAGACAAAAACACATAACTCCAAAATAGTTAAGTCAGACCTCAGCCCACAATAAAATGGCTGGAAGAGGCTTTGGTCTCAATTTATCTTTGATCTTTTTTACCTTCCTATAATACACTTGACATAATACATTTTTGTTCTTTGTGCCAAGTAACACAACTACACAGCCAGGAGTGCTAATTATTCAATTTACATGAGCTAAGGGATTGGAAGGTTTTTCCTAAAACTTCCAGACAATCATTTTACAAACTGCATCTCAACCTAAGCCTATCTATTCACTTCTACATCTTTTTCATTTTTATCTGTGAAACATAAAACAAACTTGCCTTCTTTTTTTCATCTGGTTATCCCCCTCCATAACACCCAGGTGATATCAATTGTGACCTAAATTGGAGAGGCAAGGAGACTCCTAGCAGTTATCCTACTGATTCAGATATGCAGACCTGACAATTCACTCATTCATTTATTCAATAGATATTTATTAAGTGCCTATAAGGCATTCTGCTAAATACTGTGAAAAAATAAAGATGATTCAGATCCAGGACATATCCTGAAAGGATTTACTAATAAACGTGCACAGAATAACTACTAAAATGCCAGGAGTATACAAAAAGAGCCATCATAAGACAGGTAAAGACAAAGAGCTGTTGAGTGCTAGCTGATAGAATTTGAGAAAGTCTCATAAAAAAGGTGGCATGTGAGGATAAGTAGGGTTTGAACCTTGGAGAGGGAGGGAGGGTCATTTAAGCTCAGTGAAAGCCTAAGCAATAGTAACAGTGGGACAGAGCACCAGTGCATACAGCAACTCCTAACAGTTCAGTATTGTACAAAGAATCCTATACTTGGAATTAAAACCATGGGTCAAACCCCAAATTTGCTACCTTTTAGTTCTGTAACCTCAGTCACTTAACTTCTCTGATCTTTAGTTTGCTTCTATAAAGTGAGAAAGATAATTATTTTCACATTTGCATGCTGTTGTGCAAATAAAACAGGATAATGAAAAGTTAATGTGCACAATTATAATTAAACTCACATTCCTTTTTCTCAAGACTTCTCCCCATTTGGTCCACATTTCTGCCTCCTGATTTCTCCCCACAGTTTTCCTCACCTTACCTATTCCCCATCCTTTTTCAATAGAAAAATAAGAAGAAGAATCTCATGAAATAGTTATCCCTGCTTCTTCTGAGGCTGAGTGTAGGTGGTATTGTTTTGCTTTTGAAGATGGCTCCAGATTGACATCCTTGCTAAAACTACCCACACAATTTACACCCAGTGAGAAACAGCCTTCCAAATTCACTGGAGGACATTGGAGTTGATATTTTTGGCTCTTCTTCCAGCACCATTTCACTGTGATAGATATACAGATGAGACAACCTACAATGGATCAAAGTCAAAGACACATATACTTCCTCAAATTTTCTTCTGATAATCACATCAGAATTTCCTTGAATCCTAGGTTATAAATTATAAGTAATTATGTTTATATGATGAAACTCCTTCTAATACAAGCCTATAGTCAGAGCAGAGCTGACAAATACAAACATAATAGTTATATTGTTGATTTTGATCATTTAAAATTATATATCAACTAGAGGCCCAGTGCATGAATTTGTGCACCAGTGGGGCCTCTCCATCTGGCCTGTGGGATCTGGCCAAAACTGGCTCTCTGACATCCCCTAAGGGGTCCTGGATTGCAAGAGGTCACAGGCCCGGCCAAAGGACCCCACTGGTCCACTATCAGACCAGGGAGGGATGGGGGCAGTTGACTAGCTGGGAAGGGACAGCGGGAGGGCTCCAGGGCATGTCCAGCCCACCTCTCTCAGTCTCGATCAGCAGGAACCTAGCAGCAAGCTAACCTACCAGTTGGAGCATCTTCCCTCTAGTGGTTAGTGCATGTCATAGCAACTGGTTGGCTAGATGACTGTATGCCCCCTGATGGTCAGTGTATGTCATAGCGAGAGGTTGAGCAGCCTTAGCATATTAGCATATTATGCTTTGATAGGTTGAACAGCTGACTGGACAACTGGACATTTAGCATATTAGGCTTTTATTATATAAGATAAATAAATGTCTTCCTCTTGATACCAGGTCAAAAAGCTAGATATAGAAAAAGAAAATTCCCAAGGGCAGGATTTATGGTTTTTATCTTTGTATTCCTAGTGAATGATACAAAGACTGGCATATGCTAGCTGCTCAATAAATATTTGTAAAAATGAATGAATGAGTGAAAATATATCTAATCCTGCCTGTAATTCAAACTTCCAACACACATGGCATGTTTTCTTGGTGCTTTACACTCAACAGATTACAAAACAAACTCAAAAATATATAATTTTTTCATGATTTTTTTATCTCTATCAGTGATACCATCATCCTCTGAATCACCCAAAATCAAAACTACATAGGTTCCTCATCTCATACTTACTCTCTTTTTATCACTTATTATTTTAATTCCTGTTGTTGGTTTCTTTAGGATAATCCTCATGTCTCTTCTTTTTTCTTTCATTTCCACTATCAATTACCTAAGACCATGGATCAATTTATCACCCTATGACCATAATCATTTTGCTTTCTAAAAGAGAGGGGAAATGCTTCCTTTGTCAAATGAGTTGTCTAAACACTTTAACCAGGCACTACAGATCCTTCATGATCACATCCAAAATTATTTTTATAATCCTAATTTGTACAGGTCCATTACATATACTCTATGTCCCAATTCAATAGGATCGCTAAACATCATTCCCTTCAGACTCTAATCCTTTTCTCTAGCCTAGAGAATCTTATGTATCCTTGATGTCCAGCTCAACCATAAATCCTCAATGGCCTCCTTGGCCAAAATAAGTAGCCCCTCTGGAGTCTTCCGGATCACTTAGTTAAAACTTACCTCATTTGACTTTATATTTTAGAAGTACATGTATTTGTTTTTACCATCTTCACTAGCTCATAAATTCATCTACTTGTTCCAATATATATGGAGGACCTATTATGCTTAAGGAGCTGTAATGGATGCTCAGGAGTCATCAATAAAGAAGACAGTCATGGTCTCTGTCTTGGTAAAGCTTCCTTTGCATCAAAAGAAATAGGTATGTACTGTACAAGGAACAAGAAAAAGCCAGAGTGGCTAAAGGTGTAAAGTAGATGAGGAAGGACAGGAGTAGCCACTAAAGGTTATTTTGGGCCACCAGAAGAAATGGAGTATTCTTCTAAATGAAAGAAATCATTCATAGACTTTATGCAGAGGTAAGAGATATTAGATTTAGATTTGTCATCAGTCTCACTGGCTTTCTGTGTAGAAAATGGGTTGTAGGAAGACAGGTTAAAAAGGCTATTCACATTTTTAGGCAAATAATAGTGATTTGCTCTAGAGTGGTAACAGTGAAGATGGAAAAAAATAAATGAATCAGGGGTACATTTTGGAGATAAAGTTCACAGGTTTGAATGTGGAAGGAGAAAGAAAAAAAAGATGACTCCTAGCTCTTTTATATGATCAATTGTGTTAAACAGATTTTCTGAAGTGGAAAATATTGAAAGCAGAGCAGGTATAGGAGGGTAATAGGTAGATGAGAGAAGCTTGAACATGTTTTAATGCTAATTAAAATGATCCAATAGAGAGGAAGTGATAAAAGACACAAAGAAGAAATCAACCCTAAGGGTCGCAAAGTCTGCTGTCCTGCTAGTCTAGTTGTTGGAGGCTCAGTGTCATTAAGTAAATGAGACTTTAGACCATAGACACTGGCTAGTCAGTATGGAGGAACACTGGATTATACATACATAAGTAAATGAATATTTATTCAATTACAACAATTCTCCATCCTAATCTATATATCTTTCACAAGCGATAATAAAAGAACAAATCTTGAAACATTTTTTTATGATTACTCTCTATCTAATCCTCACTGAATAATTTCCATCATCATTCAAACATGTTCAAGGCAGGTTACAAAGCCATATGCATTGTATAATCTACTACATTTACACACACACATGCATTTTATACAAAATTAAGGATTCCGTTAAAATGTAAATAGTGAGTATTTTTATAATTGGATTACAAATTTTTTTTTCATTGTCTACACTTTACAAATATTTCATACTGAACATGTACTTTTTTTAAATTAAATATTTATTATTCAGATTATTACATTTGTTTTTCTTTTTTCCCCTCCATAGCACCCCTCCACCCAGCTCCCACCCCTCCCTCTGCCCTTAGCTCCCTCCCATTTATCTCATCCATAGGTGTATGATTTTTGTCCAGTCTCTCCCTGTACACCCCTCACCCCTTCCCCCCTGAGAATTATCAGTCCACTCCCTTTCTGTGCTCCTGATTCTATTATATTCACCAGTTTATTCTGTTGATCAAATTTTTAATTCACTTAATTTTTAGATTCACTTATTGATAGATATGTATTTGTTGTTCATAATTTTTTGGCTTTTACCTTTTTTTTCTTCCTCTTCTAAAAGACTACCTTTCAGCATTTCATATAATACTGGTTTGGAGTTGATGAACTCCTTTAGCTTTTCCTTATCTGTGAAGCTCTTTATCTGCCCTTCAATTCTGAATGTTAGCTTTGCTGGATAGATTATTCTTGGTTGTAGGTTCTTGCTATTCATCACATTGAATATTTCTGGCCACTCCCGTCTGGCCTGCATCGTTTCTGTTGAGAAATCAGCTGACAGTCGTATGGGTGCTCCCTTGTAGGTAATGAACTGTTTTTCTCTTGCTGCTTTTAATATTCTCTCTTTCTCTTTTGCTCTTGGTATTTTAATTATGATGTGTCTTGGTGTGGTTCTCTTTGAATTCCTTTTATATGGGGTTCTGTGTGCTTCCTGGACTTGTAAGTCTATTTCTTTTACCAGATGTGGGAAGTTTTCAGTCATTATTTCTTTAAATAGGTTTTCAGTATCTTGCGTTCTCTCTTCTTCTGGCACCCCCACAATTCTGATGTTGGTACGCTTGAAGCTGTCCCAGAGGCTCCTTACATTATCTTCACATTTTTGGATTCTTTTCTCTTCTTGCTTTTCCAGTTGAATGTTGTCTGCTTCTTTATATTTCAAATTTTTTACTTGATTCTTGCCTTTCTCTAGTCTGCTGTTAGGACTCTGTATAATATTTTTTATTTCAGTCAATGTATGTTTAATTTCTATTTGGTCCTTTATCATCTTTAGTTGGACCTTTTCCATCTCTAGTTGGCTCTTTTGCATCTCTAGTTGGTCCTTTTTCATCTCCTCTTGGGTCTCACTAAATTTCTCCAACTGTTCTAGCATATTGTTGAAAAACCTTATAAGTGTGGTTTTGAACTCTATATCCAGTCGTTTTTTTCCCTCCATTTCTTTTGTTTGTGATCCCTTCCCTTGTCTCAGCACTTTCACTATGCCGGGGAAACTTCTGTGTTGAATTCAGCCTTATGATACCAGACGCAAAACCAAAGAAGCCTCTATTGAGCTTGGGATGGGTGGAGTTTCAGGGCTTAAGGGACCGCCTTGCCTTTCAGTCGGCCCCGCCCTCCACGGCCCCTGAGTCTCACGTGACTGGGTAATCCCTGGAGTGGTCCTTGTGCGCACGCCCACAGTGCCTCTAACCGCTGCCTTTCCAGCTCCCCTGCGCACTAGGACCACACGGGTCTAGGTCCCCAGGGTTTCGCCCAAAACAGGGGCCCAGTGGACTCAGAAGTGGCACAGTTCGGAGGGTCTGTCTCCCGCCCACTTGCGAAAGCCAACGGCACAATCAGCAGTCTGTCCTCCGCGCAGCACCGTGCGTGTGCGAGACCGGACCTGATCTTCTGCGACTCCCCTAAATTTCCGTGCACCTCTCCCTTTTCACAGTCCAAACTCCCCCCGAATGAGTTTCAGCTGGATCTGGGGTTTAGTGTCGTAAGATAAGGGGTTCAATGCCGTTGGGAGTCTCCATTTCCCTCCCAACAGAGAAAGCCAGCCAAGTACTCAGGCACCCGCTCTCTCAGCGCGCGCGTCTCTGTACCTCAGCTTTTTGCAGCTCCTCTGGGTTTCTGTAAGCCCCTCTCTTTCCTTCTAGCTGTAGAACTTACACTCGGCCAGCTTTCCTGTGGTTCTGGATGATGTCTGTTCTGTCTTTTAGTTGTAGTTTTGAAATTGTTGTGCGAGGCAGCAGTGTAGGTGTTTACCTATGCTGCCATCTTGGATTCTCCGAACATGTACTTTTTAATCTTGAAAAAATAATAATTAGATAAGTATCTTAGGCTCTCATAGGTACCCAAGTTTTGGATGATTTTTCAGGGAGAAAAAGGGGACTAGCACAGTCAGCAGCATAGTTTTACTCAAGGCATTTGCTCTGTCCCCTGGTCTTTCCTCCTACAAGGTGTATGTACGGCCTCCCCAAGTCTACTACTGAGATCCTAGCCATCATCTTCCATCTGCAGAAGCTGCTGCTTATCAGAAAAAGCTCCTTTACTCACATCAAGAGTCCAGTCAAGGTTCGCACTGCCATCTCTCAGGCCATCAACTATAAATTAACATTTTTACCAAATAGGCATTACATTTATATGTATTAAAATTCAAAAGTACAGACAATATATAGTGAAAGCTCCTCCTCACACCCTTGTTCCCCTGATGCTTACCTCCCCTTGCTTGTGAAACAAGTGTTTCCAATTTCTCTGTAACCACCTAGAGATAAATAATAAAAAATAATTTTTGAATTTATTAAATAATTAAAAATATCTCATTCAGAAAAATTAGAAGACACAAATAACCACTAAGAATACGATAGAACCATCCCTCTGATGCTGTTAACATTTGAATGCGAATTATTTTAGATTTCTCTGTACTTAAATTAACACCCATGCATATCTAAGAAATTATAATGAAACAAAATAATTAAATTTAAAAATATCTTTCTGTATCAATTATTCCTATAAATATCCTTTCAAAATTTTGCCCCAGCTAGTGTGTTCAGTGGTTAGAGCATCAGCCTGAGCACTGAAGAGTTGCAGGTTCGATCCTCAGCTCCAGTCAAGGTGCATGTGGAAGGCAACCAATCAATGTGTCTCTCTCACAATGATCTCTCTCTTTCTTTCTCTCTCTCTTTCTCTCTCCTTCCTCTCTCTTTTCTACTCTCTCTAGACATCAATGGAAAAAATATCCTCAGGTGAGGATTAACCAAAAAATAAAAATGAATAAATATCCTTTCAAAATTTAGATCATACTATAAACATTTTAAATAAATATATCATGAATATATTTCTATTTTAATAAAGATATATCCCCATATTATCTTTAATGATCAAATAGTATTCCATTATTTGAACACATTATTTAAACAATCCTCTTCTTACAGTACTTATAGATTGGTTTAAATTTTTTTAATGTTGTATTGAATATTCACAAGTGGGTGAGTGGGTGTATATCTTTGTGTGTATCACTAGTGATATTTAGAGGATAAATTTCTACATGAAAACTGCTATGTCACCTTTAACCTTCCAGAAAGGGCACCTCTAACAGCTGTCCATGAAAATTGGCACTTCAGTTCTGAAAAGCTACTAATTCTTGATTGCCCATAAGAGGAAGCCATTCTCATCTTTTTCATTACCTCCATACTTAGCAAAGTGTTAAGAATATAATTAAGAACTCATTAAATACTTTTGGGATGAAGGACCTGAATTCACTTTAAAATAGCTATCATTTCCTAATACCCACTGGCTGTTCAAGACTCTCCCTCTACTCCGTTTTCTTACTCCTTACCCAAGGATGAAGTAAAAAAATTTTTAAACCAATGAGCTCAAACACAGAGTTGAAGAGAACGACTATAAGTGCTTGCTTAACAAAATACTTTAGCTAAAATGATCAACAATCACTCATACATAATCCAGTTACCATTTCTTGAGGACCTACTGAGTATTTATCAGGTACACTATTTAAATAATCTCTTATCCTATTCTTTGAGGTAAATGATTTATTATCCACTTATAGATAGTAGCTAATGGTTTATCAAGTCTGTGGAGTGCATACTATGTTTCATGCACTGTTCTATGCATTACCATGTTTTTTCATTCAACAAGATATTTATTTAGTATCTGCTATGTGCCAGGTGAGTGAAAGAAAAAACCTCTGATTTTATGGAGTTTACATTGGGAAAAGTGAACAGTTATAAAAATAAACAAGGAAATTAAAGTAAATGAGATCATAAAAGATATCTAGATGAAAAAAATAAAGCAGAAAATGGTGGTATGAAGTTCTTATTAATCCTCACAGCAACTATATCTTCTTTTTACAACTAAAATAACTTGAGAGAAAGAGAAGGCTCAGTAACTTGATCAGGTTTTATGGAACTAAATATGAATGCACCATGGAGGTGTCTGTAGAGGCTTTAGAGTCCCCTCCCCATAGAATGTCTATCAGCACCCCACCCCAAGCTTTGAAATGAATAACTGCTGTTTTCTCTATCTTATGTTAAAAGCTCAGGAGAGCAGCCTCAAAACTCCAACACCTACCAAAGCTCTACAAGATAACCATATGATTATTCCAGCTACTGTACTGTGCAAGTTCTGCAACTGCTGCAATAGATGAATGACAAAGCTGGTGTGGGATTTGTTGATAACAAAAAGAGAATTATCACTCATCCTAAAAACAACCCTGGAAAAGAGGTATTATTTCAATAGGGACACCAAGGTGTATTTTTTTAAGGGGTGGAGGAGGGTTGCCTTTGATCATATTTTTATTCAAAATTAGCTGTCCAGACTGAGAAAAAATGACAATGGAATAGATGGACGTGTCCAGAGCCTTGTCACTGAGCAGACAGAGAGAACAGCTGAGGGTCGCACTGGGAGTGTTTGTTGGCAAGTTAAGGGACAGTTGTCCTTCAGCAGAAGGTGGGGGACTGCTGGACGGGGCTCCCTTGACCAGGCAGCCCCACTGCCATCTGTGAAGAGCCTTTATTCCCCTGGAACCACCAACGTGAACACGGAGACCACGCCATCTTGCAGGGGAGAGTGGATATTTATGGAAGCCTGAAAAGCTACAGCTGCGGAACCCATGGAAAAGCCAAGGTACCCAGAACACCACTCCCCAATTGGCGCAAATACTCGGATTCAGAGGAGCTTCACATGCCACTCAGATCAGATTTCGCCTGGGATAAGATGAAGTCTCTGGTCCCGCAGAACAGAGAGACACGCACACTGTGGGAACTGGACCTGGGAAAGCTGCACTTACAGAAATCCGTAGATGTTGGGCAGGGCGTGATCCCCGAATGGGGAAGGGGACCCACAGAGCTGTTGACAGAGGGGAGCTCTAGAAAGCAACCCATTTTGATCTGAGGCAGAAGGACAGCCCGGGAGTTATTAAGGTGTCCCAGCTGCTTGAACAGGAGCAGGGAAGGGAGAGTGCACAGACTGTACTCTTTCCTCTTCAAACCCTGGCTTCTTATTGCTAAGCCCAATATATAGGATCACACAATTGGGTACATCCTAAGAGACAGCAGGGGAAAGTTGTTTTTCTGGAACCTGGAGATCAGAGCACAGAATAACTATCAGAGGATCAGTTCTAGGGCAACCCACTCCCACAAAGCGGTATCGAGTACCACAGAGAAAGCAGGATCTAAGCATAGGCTACAGAAGACCTAGAGTCTCAGAGGTCAATTCTAAAACACTGCCACCCAGGGGATGACTCACAAATTTACTCTTGAGTAATCACAAAAGAATAAAGAGATTGAGACACACTGCCTGGAGAGAATCCAAGATGGCAGCATAGGTAAACACCTACACTGCTGCCTCGCACTACAATTTCAAAACTACAACTAAAAGACAGAACGGACATCATCCAGAACCATAGGAAAGCTGGAAAAGTGGAAATTCTACAACTAGAAGGAAAGAGAGGGGCTCATAGAGACCCAGAGAAGCTGCAAAAAAGCTGAGGTACGGAGACGCGTGCACAGAGAGGGTGGGTACTGGAGTGCCTGGCTGGCTTTCTCTGCTGGGAGGGAGAAGGAGACTCTCAAGGGCATTGAAATCCTTATCCTACAACACTAAACCTCAGATCCAGCCGAAACTCATTCGGGGAGAGTTTGGACTGTGAAGGGGGAGAAGTGCACAGAAATTTAGGGGAGTCGCAAAAGATCAGAAGTCTGGTGGCGCGCACAGTACTGCACATAGGGGACCGACTGCTAATTGTGCCGCTGGCTTTAACGAGTGGGCAGGAGACAGACCCTCCCAACTGTGCCACTTCTGGCTCCACTAAAGCCCAGTTTGGGGCAAAACCCTGAGGACCCAGACTCCTGTGGTCCCAGAGTGCAGGGGAGGCAGAGGGGCAGCAGGCTAGAAGCACTGCGAGAGAGAGAGCACGCGCACAAGGACCAATCCAGCGATTACCCAGTCACGTGAGACTCAGGGGCCCGGGAGGGCGGGACCAACTGGAAAGCAATGCAGTCCCTTAAGCCCTGACACTCCACCCATCCCAAGCTCAACAGAGAGGCTTTTGCAGTTTTTCAAGTCTGGTATCATAAGGTTGAATTCAACAAAGAAGTTTTCATAGCATAGTTAAAATGCCGAGACAAGGGAAGGGATCACAAACAAAAGAAATGGAGGAAAACAAATGACTGGCTATAGAGTTCAAAACCACACTTATAAGGTTTTTCAAGAATATCCTAGAAAAGTTGGATAAAGTTAGCAAGACCCAAGAGGAGATGAAAAAGGACCAACTAGAGATGTAAAAAGAGAAACTAGAGATGAAAAAGAACCAACTAGAGATGGAACAGATCCAAATAGAGATGGAAAAGGACCAACTAGAAATTAAACATACACTGACTAAAATAAAAAATATTATACAGAGACCTAGCAGCGGACTAGAGGAGGGCAAGAATCAAGTCAAAAATTTGAAATATAAAGAATCAGAAAACACTCAACTGGAAAAGCAAGAAGAGAAAAGAATCCAAAAATGTGAACATAATGTAAGGAGCCTCTGGGACAGCTTCAAGCGTACCAACATCAGAATTGTGAGAGTGCCAGAAGAAGAGAGAGAGCAAGACACTGAAAACCTATTTAAAGAAATAATGACTGAAAACTTCCCACATCTGGTCAAAGAAATAGACTTACAAGTCCAGGAAGCACACAGAACCCCATGTAAAAGGAATCCAAAGAGGACTACACCAAGACACAGCATAATTAAAATACCAAGAGCAAAAGAGAAAGAGAGAATATTAAAAGCAGCAAGAGAAAAACAGTTTATTACCTACAAGGGAGCACCCATACAACTATCAGCTGATTTCTCAACAGATATGATGCAGGCCAGACGGGAGTGGCAAGAAATATTCAACGTGATGAACAGCAAGAACCTACAACCAAGAATACTCTATCCAGCAAAGCTATCATTCAGAATTGAAGGGCAGATAAAGAGCTTCACAGATAAGAAAAAGCTAAAGGAGTTCATCAACTCCAAACCAGTATTATATGAAATGCTTAAAGGTACTCTTTTAGAAGAGGAAGAAGAAACAGGTAAAAGACAAAAAATTATGAACAACAAATACATATCTATCAACAAGTGAATCTAAATATTAAGTGAATTAAAAATTTGATCAACAGAATAAACTGGTGAATACAATAGAATCAGGAGCACAGAAAGGGAGTGGACTGATAATTCTCAGGGGGAAAGGAGTGAGGGGTGTACAGGGAGACACTGGACAAAAATCATAGACCTATGGATGAGATCAATGGGAGGGAGGTAAGGGTAGAGGGAGGAGTGGGAGCCAGGTGCAGGGGAGCTATGGAGGGGAAAAAAGAAAAACAAATGTAATAATCTGAATAATAAAAATTTAATTTAAAAAAAAAGGCACACTGCCTGCTTAAAAACCAGGACTGGCTTTCAGCACTGAACAGAAGAGGAACGAAGGGAACTGTAATATTGTCCTGACTGGGAAACAGGCGTGCCAAACAGAACAATAGAGGAAGTGATTGACCTCCACTACTGCCAATCTATTCTTTTATTTTTAAATTTTTTTCATCTTTTAATTAAAAAACTATTTTTTTCTTTTTTCCTAAATTGACTTTACTTTTTTAAATTATTAGATTTTTATTTTCAACTAGTATTTTTACTACTACTATTTTACCTTTTTGGAAAAAAGCAGTGTCATTTTATATTCTCTTTATTTTACTTTGGGATTAGAGTTCTACATTCTATTTTCAGCTTTCCTTTAGCATCATTTTACTCTATCTCAACTCTACCTTTATGCCAACACTCTCTTCCTAACTTTTACCATTTTTTTTTCTCTTACCCTTTTCCAACTTTAGATTTTCCCTATTCTTTCTTTTTACCTGGTTAAAACTTCTGGTAAACATATACGCACCCAATACAGGAGCACCTAAACACATAAAAAAAACTCCTGGAGGATATCAAGGGAGAGATTGACAGAAATACAATCATAGTAGGAGACTTTAATACCCCACTGTCACCACTGGACAAATTCTTTAAACGAAAAAAATCAGTAAAGAAACATCAATCCTAAATGACTCTCTAGACCAGATGGAATTAGTTGACATTATCAGAACGTTTCATCCCAAAGGAAAAGAATATACATTCTTCTCAAGTGCACATGGTCATTTTCAAAGATAGACCATATGTTGGCTCATAGGCAAAGTCTCTTCAAATTCAAGAAGATAGAAATCATATCAAGCATTTTCTCAGATCACAGTGGCATAACACTGGAAATCAACTACAATAAAAACAATACAAAGAAATCAAACACATGGAGACTAAACAGCATCCTATTAAACAACGACTGGGTAACCAGAGAGATCAAGAAAGAAAGAAAAAACATCATGGCAACAAATGACAACGACAACACAACAATACAAAATTTATGGGACACAGTGAAAGCGGTCTTGAGAGGGAAGTTCATAGCTCTATAAGCCTACTGCAAAAAAAGCAAGAAACAGGAGAAAATCCAAGATGGCGGCATAGGTAAACACCTATACTGCTGCCTCGCACAACAATTTCAAAACTACAACTAAAAGACAGAACGGACATCATCCAGAACCACAGGAAAGCTGGCTGAGTGGAAGTTCTACAACTAGAGGGAAAGAGAGGGGCTCACAGAGACCCAGAGGAGCTGCAAAAAGCTGAGGTACGGAGACGCGCGCTGAGAGAGCGGGTGCCAGAGTACCTGGCTGGCTTTCTCTGGCGGGAGGGAAACGGAGACTCCCAACGGCATTGAACCCCTTATCCTACGACACTAAACCCCAGACCCAGCCGAAACTCATACAGGGGGAGTTTGGACTGTGAAAAGGGAGAGGTGCACGGAAATTTGGGGGAGTTGCAAAGGATCGGAGGTCTGGTCGCGCACGGCACCACGCGGAGGACGGATTGCTGATTGTGCCGCTGGCTTTCGCGAGTGGGCGGGAGACAGACCCTCCCAACTGCGCCACTTCTGAGTCCTCTGGGCCCCTGTTTTGGGCGAAACCCTGGGGACCTAGACTCGTGTGGTCCTGGTTCGCAGGGGAGCCGGAAAGGCAGCGGTTAGAGGCACTGCAGGTGCGCGAGCGCACAAGGACCGCTCCAGCCATTACCCAGTCACGTGAGACTCAGGGGCCATGGAGGGCGGGGCCGACTGGAAGGCAAGGCGGTCCCTTAAGCCCTGAAACTCCACCCATCCCAAGCTCAACAGAGGCTTCTGCGGCTGAATCCAGCACAGAAGTTTCCCCGGCACAGTGAAAATGCCGAGACAAGGGAAGGGATTACAAGCAAAAGAAATGGAGGAAAAAAAACGACTGGATATAGAGTTCAAAACCACGCTTATAAGGTTTTGCAAGAATATGCTAGAAAAGATGGATAAATTTAGTGAGACCCAAGAGAAGATGATAAATACACTGACTGAAATAAAAACTATTATGCAGAGTACTAACAGCAGACTAGAGAAAGGCAAGGATGAAGTCAAAAATTTGAAATATAAAGAAGCAGAAAACATTCAACTGGAAAAGCAAGAAGAGAAAAGAATCCAAAAATGTGAAGATAATGTAAGGAGCCTCTGGGACAGCTTCAAGCGTACCAACATCAGAATTGTGGGGGTGCCAGAAGAAGAGAGAGAGCAAGATACTGAAAACCTGTTTAAAGAAATAATGACTGAAAACTTCCCACATCTGGTAAAAGAAATAGACTTACAAGTCGAGGAAGCACACAGAACCCCAAAGAAAAGGAACCCAAAGAGGACTACACCAAGACACATCATAATTAAAATGCCAAGAGCAAAAGAGAAAGAGAGAATATATTAAAAGCAGCAAGAGAAAAACAGTTTATTACCTACAAGGGAGCACCCATACGACTGTCAGCTGATTTCTCAACAGAAACGATGCAGGCCAGACGGGAGTGGCAAGAAATATTCAACGTGATGAACAACAAGAACCTACAACCAAGAATAATCTATCCAGCAAAGCTATCATTCAGAATTGAAGGGCAGATAAAGACCTTCACAGAGAAGAAAAAGCTAAAGGAGTTCATCAACTCCAAACCAGTATTATATGAAATGCTGAAAGGTACCCTTTTAGAAGAGGAAGAAGAAAAAGGTAAAAGACAAAAAATTATGAACAACAAATACACATCTGTCAACAAGTGAATCTAATAATTAAGTGAATTAAAAATCTGATCAACAGAATAAACTGGTGAATACAATAGAATCAGGAGCACAGAAAGGGAGTAGACTGATAATTCTCAGGAGGACAAAAATCATAAAGCATCAAACAGACTGTGAAATTATAGCAGAAAGATTAAAGTTAGGTGAGGTAAATAAGTGATCAATCAAAGGACTTGTATGCATGCTTATAAACATAACCAATGATCACAGACACTGGGGGGTCGGGGTACGCCTGGGAGGGAGGGGGGGCAATGGGGAGATATGTATAAAAAA
>JAAGEH010000040.1:8728049-8758411 GCA_011751065.1 Lasiurus cinereus
GGGGCAATGGGGAGATATGTATAAAAAATAAATAAAAATTAATAAAATAAAATAAAATTTAAAAAAAGCAAGAAACAATGGTAATAAATTACCTAACCCTACAACTCAAAGATCTAGAAAGAGAGCAACAGGAAAAGCCCAGTGTAAGCAGAAGGAGGGAAATAGTAAAGATTAGAGCGGAGATAAACAACATAGAGACCAAAAAAACAATTCAAAGGATCAACAAAACCAAGAGCTGGTTCTTTGAAAGGATAAACAAGATTGATGGACCTCTAGCCAGGCTCACCAAGAAGCAAAGAGAGAAGACCCAAATAAACAAAATCAGAAATGAAAGAGGAGAAATAACAACAGACTGCTCTGAAATACAAAGGATTGTTAAAAAAAGACTATGAACAACTCTATTCCAACAAACTGAACAACCTGCAGAAAAATGGACATATTCCTAGAAAAATATAACCTTCCAAAACTCAATCAGGAAGAATCTAAACACCTCAATAGGCCAATAACTATGGAAGAAATTGAAGCAGTCATCAAAAAGCTTCCAGCAGCCGAGACCGGTTTGGCTCAGTGGACAGAGTGTCGACTTGCGGACTGAAAGGTCCCAAGTTCGATTCCGGTCAGAGGAATGTACCTTGCTTGCGGGCACATCTCCACTGTGGGGCGTGCAGGAGGCAGCTGATCGGTGTCTCTCTCTCATCGATGTTTCTGACTTTCTATCTCTCTCCCTTCCTCTCTGTAAAAAATCAATAAAATATATTTTTAAAAAACACACACAAAAAGCTTCCAGCAAACAAAAGCCCTGGACCAGATGGCTTCACAGGAGAATTTTACCAAACATTCAAGGAAGAATTAAAACCTATCCTCCTCAGACTATTCAAAAATATTCAAGAAGAAGGAACACTTCCAAACACCTTCTATGAAGCCAGCATCAGCCTAATACCAAAACCAGATAAAGACAACACAATGAAAGAGAATTACAGGCCCATATCTCTCATGAACATAGATGCCAAAATCCTCAAAAAATTCTAGCAAATAAGATCCAGCAGTACATCAGAAAGATCATACACCATGACCAAGTAGGATGTATCCCAGGAATGCAAGGATGGTACAATATACACAAATCAATAAACGTGATACATCACATAAACAAATTGAGAGATAAAAATCAAATGGTCATATGAATTGATGCAGAAAAAGCATTTGATAAAATCCAACACCCTTTCTTAATAAAAATTCTCAGCAAGGTGGGAATAGAAGGATCATACCTCAACATCATAAAAGCCATATATGATAAACACACAGCTAATATCATACTCAATGGGCAAAAACTAAAACCATTTCCCCTAAGAACAGGAACAAGACACTCTCACCACTCCTGTTTGACATAGAACTGGAAGTATTAGCCATTGCAATTAGACAAGAAGAAGAAATAAAAGGCATCCAAATTGGAAAAGAAGAAGTAAAGCTGTCCTCATTTGCAGTTGACATGATACTGTACATAAAAAAAAAAAGGACTCCATCCAAAAACTAATAGACTTAATAAATGTATTCGGCAATGTAGCAGGATACAAAATTAATGCCAAGAAATCTATGGCATTTCTATACACTAATAGTGAAATTACAGAAAGAGAGACTAAAAGAGAAATCCTATTTACCATTGCACCAAAAAAATTAAGATAACTTGGAATAAACCTAAATAAGGAGGTAAAAGACCTATATGCAGAAAACTACAGGACACTCAAAAAAGAGATAGAGGAAGATGTAAACAGATGGAAGAACATACCATGCTCATGGATTGGGAGAATCAACATCATTAAAATGTTCATACTACCCAAAGCAATCTATAGATTCAATGCACTACCCATTAAAATACCAACAACATATTTCACAGACATAGAAAGAACTCCCCAAAGATTCATCTGGTACAAAAAAAAAGACCCCAAATAGCCATAGCAATCCCAAGAAAGAAGAACAAAGTAGGTGGGATCTCAATACCAGATTTCAAGCTACATTACAAAGCAACTGTTCTCAAAACAGCCTGGTACTAGCACAAGAACAGACACATAGACCAATGGAATAGAATAGAGAATCAAGATATCGACCCAAACCACTCTGCTCAATCAATATTTGACAAAGGAGGCATGAACATACAGTGGAGTCAAGACAGCCTCTTCAATAAATGGTGTTGGGAAAATTGGACTGATATATGCAAAAAAATAAAACTATACCATCAATTTACACCATACACAAAAATAAACTCCAAATGGATATAGGATTTAAACATAAGACAGGAAACAATAAAAACACTAGGGAAATCTGCAGGCAGCACAATCTCAGACATATGCTGAAAGAACTTCTTCACTGATACGGCTCCAATGGCAATGGAAGCTAAAGAGAAAAATAAACAAATGGGACTACATCAAAATAAAAAGCTTTTGCACAGCAAAAGAAACCATCAACAAAACAACAAGAAAGCCCACTGTATGGGAGAACATATTTGCAAATGTTATCACTGATAAAGGTTTAATCTCCAAAATCCACAGCCAACTTATACAATTTAATAAAAGGAAGTTAAACGATCCAATAAAAAAAATGAGCAACAGACTTAAATAGAAACTTTGCAAAAGACGACAGAAGGAAGGCCAAGAGACACATGAAAATATGCTAAAAGTCGCTAATTATCTGAGAGATGCAAATCAAAACGAAAATGCATACAATCTCACACCTGTCAGAATGGCAATCATCAACAAATCAACAAAAGACAAGTGTTGGTGAGGATTCGGAGGCAAAAGAACCCTTGTGCACTGTTGGTGGGAATGCAAACTGGTGCAGCCACTGTGGAGAACAGTATGGAGTTTCCTCAAAAAAATAAAAGTGGAACTCCCATTTGAACCAGCAATCCCACTCTTAGGAATATATCCTAAGAAACTAGAAACACCAGTCAGAAAGGATTCATGCACTCCTATGTTCATAGTAGCACAATTTACAATAGCTACAATTTGGAAACAGCCAAGGTGCCCGTCTGCAAATGAGTGGATCAGAAAACCATGGTACATCTACACAATGGAATTCTATGCTGCCATTAAAAAGAAGTAATTCTTACCATTTTCAGCAACCTGGATGGAATTGGAGAGCCTTATGCTAAGTGAAATAAGGCAGTCGATGAAGGAGAAACACCATATGATCTCACTCATTTGTGGATAATAAAGAACATTATAAACTGATGAACTAAAAAACAGATACAGAGGCAGTAAAGCATCTAACAGACTGTCAAATTACAGCAGGAAGGTTAGGGAGAGGTGAAGTAAATAAGAGATCAACCAGAGAGAACCAAGATGACAGCATAAGTTACAAATCTGTAAGTGCTGTCTCTCCCAACCACACCAAAACTACAACTAACAGACAAAACGACTATCCCCAGAATCACGGGAAAGTGCATCCAGACCTGGTAGGACATGCAGAGGCTCAGAAAGGCAGAGGTAAGGAGACGTGCTGGAATAGGGCTGGCGAGTGCTGTTGTTTTTCAATTGGGAGGGAGTTACAAGTTCCCGACTCTCTGAACTCCAATTTCTGGCGAGATTCTGGGGACCCAGACTCATACAGGGAGAAAATGGACTGTCTGCCATCGGGTTGGAAAGAAGGGTGGCTCTCTCGCTGAGTTGCATACTGGAATCACTGTTTACTGCGCTGGGGCACAGGATGCAAGACACTGAACAGAATGTGACAGAGAGGACTGACTGGCAGCCATGGCTGTTTGCCATGCCCTAGCCTAGAAATTCTCTGAGACTCTGCCCTGCCCAATTTCCAAACCCAACCAGCTGTGTGGTTACTTTTGCATATGAATGGCCTGCCTTCTGGCAACTTAACCTAACAAATTGCAAATGGGTCAGACAACTCCAAAACTTCCAAACTCCAAACAAAGAGGAGAAATCAGCAAATCTCCCTGTAGCTCCTGCTGGGTGGCCTCAGACACTAGCTGACTTGCATCTCCTTGGAGATCCAGGAACCAGTGTACCTAGAAGTCAGTGTGAGATGACACCAGATTTCAACTTCTCACATACAGAGGTGACACACTCAAGAGGCAGACTCGGTGACCACCAAAGCCCCACTGAAGCAAGTTCTGACCCATAGGTGTGTCTCCAGCACAGCAGTTCTTCCATTAATAGACACAGCTAATCCTCACAGTCAATTGGCCTGGAAGTCAATTCCTCCCAGTGTACCAATAGCAATCAAGGCTTAACTACAATAAGACTGTGAACCCAGCCCACAAAGGGGTGCACCAAGAGTGTCCACCTCAGGTGACTGAAGAGGCGGAGCTACTGGGCCCTAAGGACAACTAGCACACAAAGCCACTCCATCAACACTGGGAAGTAGCCAAAATGCGGAGACCAAGAAACATGTCACAAGTGAAAGAAATGGAGGAAAGCAAACGACCGGAAGAGTTCAAAACCACATTTATAAGGTTATTCAAGAATCTTCTACAAACTGCTGACAAACTTATTGAGAACTCTGAGAAACTTAATGAGACCTTCAAGGATCTTAATGAGAACGCCAAAAAAATGGAAAAGGACCAGTCAGAATTTAAGTATGCACTGTCTGAAATAAAGAATAATCTACAGAAATCCAACGGCAGACTAGAGGACCCCAAGAATCAAATCAAAGATCTGAAATATGAGGAAGCAAAAAACACCCTCACAAAAAAACAAAGAGAAAAAAAGACTCCAAAAATGTGAAGATAGTGTAAGGAGCCTCTGGGACAACATCAAGCGTACCAATATCAGAATTATGGGAGTGCCAGAAGAAGAGAGAGAGCAAGATACTGAAAACCTATTTGAAGAAATAATGACTGAAAACTTTCCCTACCTGGTGAAAGAAATGGACTTACAAGTCCAAGAAGCACACAGAACACCAAACAAAAAGAATCCAAAGAAGACCACACCAAGACACATCATAATTAAAATGCCAAGGGCAAAAGACAAAGAGAGAATCTTGAAAGCAGCAAGAGAAAAACAGTTCATTACCTACAAGGGAGTACCTATACGACTGTTAGCTGATTTATCAACAGAAACTATGCAGGCCAGAGAAAGTGGCAGGAAATATTCAATGATGAATAGCCAGAACCTACAACCAAGAGTGCTCTACCCAGCAAAGCTATCATTCAGAATTGAAGGTCAGATAAAGAGCTTTACAGACAAGAAAAAGCTAAAGGAGTTCATCACCACCAAACCAAGATTATATGAAATGCTGAAGGGTTTTCTTTAAGAAGAGGAAGAAGAAAAAATGTAAAGATAAAAATTATGAACAACAAAGTGTTAACAAATGTATACCTATCAACAAGTGAATCTAAAAATCAAGTGAATAAAAAAATCCGATGAACAGAATAAAGTGGTGAATATAATAGAATTAGGGGCATAGAAAGAGAATGGACTAGCAATTCTCAGGGGGAAAGGAGGAATGAGGGGTGCAGGAAGAGACTGGACAAAAATCTTACACCAATGGATGAGGACAGTGGTGAGGGGTAAGGGTATGGGGTGTTTGGGGGGAATCAAGTGGAGGGGAATTATGGGGGGGTAGAGGAATATTTATAATAAACCGAATAATAAAGATTTATTAAAAAAATAAATGCAATAATCAAAAAGCTAAAAATAAAAGAGAGAGATCAACCAAAGGACTTGTATGCATGCATATAAGCATAACCAATAAACACAAGACACTGGGGAGTTAGGGTATGCCTGGAGGGGGGGGCAATGGGAAGATATGTATAGATGTAACATAATAATAAAAAATAATAAAAAACAAAAACTAAAAAAATTAGCTGTCCAAAGTGATCTGATGTTTATGGAATAAACAAATTTAAGTTTATGCCTCAGGTTTCTTTTCTTCTGTGATGGGTTTCTTTTCTGCGGGCTTCTCAGCTGCTGGTTTCTTAGTAGCTGCAGCCTTTTTCCCTACCAAAGGCTTCTGCTGCTTCTTTAATGCCAACAGCCTTCTTTCCTTTCTTCCCTACCACAGGCTTCTTGCCTGGAACCCTCTTCTCATCTGATTTGGCTTCCAGTGCTGCTGCTGCTTTATGTACCCGAAGCTTGTGGTTCTTGGCCTGGCGAAGAATGGTGTTCCAGTGCATAGTCTTTATATATGGGTTTAGCTTCAACATGAGTCTCAGGTTTTTCAATTGATTCTTCTTCAGGATTCTTCAGTGAATCTTCTTGTGTGGTGCTCAGAGGGCTCTTTGGATCTCGGGGCTTTTCAAGATTTTGCTAAAGTCTGTCTTAAGCTTCTTGTGCATGGAAAGGCTGTAGTAACTCTTGAGGGAGGCAGTTCCACACCAGTGTCACACAGATCATCTAACTTGCTGAAAGCACTTTCAGTCCAAGTGCAGAAACAGCCCACATGCCCTCCAAGTGTAAGTTTCAAAATGTTCAGTTTGCTTACTTTAAGGAGAGTAATTCTAGGGATGTTTCTGAAGGCTTTGATGACACTGTTATCCTCATTATAGATGATGCAAAGTCCTCTGTGCTGGATACTACGGTTTCTCATTTTGCCCTTGCCAGCCCTCATTCACTGAGAAGCATATACCTTTTTTATATCATTCCAGGCATTAATTTCCTTAAGAAGTAAAACAGCCTCCTTGGTTTTCTTGTACACTTCAACTTTATCTTCAACCACCAAAGGAAGTTCAGGAACTTCCTCAATAAGTGACTTTTAGACATGACCGGTGTGGTAAGGCTGAGGGGGCTAGGGCAGAACAGATGGCATATCATTTCTGTGTTGTGTTTATTCTGTGGTGTCAGTGGCACCAGGTTTTCATTGGTGCAAATACCTGGCCCCCACGGCACATATTTCCAAAAGCACCCTGGCCAAAACGGTAAGTTCCACCACCTTGGACTTTGGGAATTCGAGCCACCGCTCTGCCAGTAACCCCAGGACTATGCACTGGTTTGATGACTTGCCAATTCACTGACAGCATAGGGCTGCTATTGTTTTTGCACAAGTTGGTGTGAACAAACTTCACAATATCTGGTGGAATGAGAGCCTTGAACACAGCAGGCAAAGTGACATTTTTGCCAGATGTTTCCCTCTTTTCAGAGTACACAGATATCAGTGGATGAGCATACGCCATGGCGGGGAGAGGAGAAGTCCCGTGACACCAAGGTTTTACAGATGAGCAAACTGAAAAATATATCTTACCCAATGGCGTACTGTAACACTGGCTGAGGCAGGATTTCAACCCACCTCACTCCAGTTCCTAAAGCTAAAGGAGATGACTCCCATGGGGGCTACAGCTCCAGATAAGATGCCTTCTCAGAGTCACATCTTCTGGAATCGGGGCACAGCTGCCTGTCTCCGGCAAAGTCTCTTGAGAGAAAGCAAAAGTGTGTATTGAAAGAAGGTACTTAGGAAAAAACACACAAAAGGACTCTTCTCACACACATCGATACCAACCAAACAAACAAAAACAATCTCAAAAAATCAATATGAAATGTTTGGCTGAAAGGAAAAGTATCTTAAGTCTTAAGTACTTTTCCACTCCCTGAACAACTTATTGAGCTCCCCACTTCTCCCACTTATGATTAATAGAGCTTCATGAGCAGTTCAGTCTCCAGGCCATTTTGCTTTAGGAAGCTTTGATTTGAGAAATGAGACACGTAGTTTCAGTGCTATCATTAGGGGATAAAAAGAAATCTATTTAAATGGTTTTTAAATATTCACAAGAAGAGCTGGAGGGTCTTGGCCATGTTCCTCTCCTCTGTCCCTCTTGCCCAGATAACCTATTACATCAGAATAATGAACACAAACTGTGACTCTGTCAGCAGATGCTGAAGATAGTCACAGGGAGTTTGGCCAATGTTGGCCTGAGCTCTTGTCCCTCAAGAACTTGAGGATGTGGTTCAATAAAGGATCTTTGACATGGCTTCTCTCAAGCAGGATGCAAGACAAGATGTCTGGGGAAATAACAATCTGATGTTAAAAAAAAAAAAACTTTAAAATTAGTTCCATGTAATTGGAACTTTTTAGCATCCAAGAAAATCAGAACCAAATTTGGGCCAGCTATAATTACTGAGAAAAAGAAGTCTTTAAAAGATGTATAAATTGGTAAAACCTGTTTGGATTCATTCTGTCAAATGCAACAAAATTTAAAATGTGGATTCCCTTTAGTGATTCCACTTTTAGGACACTTTTAGAACAAATAGAAAGATATACTAGTATATATAAGAATATTTGCAAACACACTTTGTAATTTGAAAAATAACAACATAAATGTGCATCCATAGATGGATGGTTAAATGAATTATAATTTATCTATACTAAAGTATATATTGTGCAGTGAATAAAAAAGATAAGATCACCTAGCCAGTGTGGATCAGTGGTTAAGAATCCACCCATGAACCAAGAAGCCCCTGGTTCAGTTCCTGCTCAAGACACATACCTAGGCTGTGAGCTCAATCCCCACAGGGTGTATGCAGGGGGCAGCTAATCAGGAATGTTTCTCTCTTATCAATGTTTCTATCTCTCTATTCCTCTCCCTTCCTCTCTCTCTCTAAAAATCAATAAAAGCATATATTTTTTAAAAGGTTAAGATGTATGTGGTTCAACAAGGAAAAAAGTCCATAAAATATTAATATACACAAAGAAAAAAGTAGAATGTAAAGCAATATATATGGTATGAACTCATTTACATAAAACATACACTCTGATGACACTGTACAGTTGTGCTCAGCAAGAAGTTCCCTGACCACAGAGTTCCCTCCTTCCTATCATGCTTTTCCCCTTTCCCTTCCTGCACTACAGACCAGGCAGCACCCAGAAGGGCCAACTAAGGAAACTAAAAGATCTGAGCTCTAAATCCTCAATCCTTCAGTGACCAAGGCCCTGTTTCCCATATACTTGGGAAAGGCTGTTTAAATCTAGATCTAACTCCAGCCATGTTCAGAGATATATTCTATATAATAAAGAGCTAATCTGCAAATAGTCATCACACCCTCACACCCTCATACCCTTGCACCAGGGAAGGGGGACCTGAGGCTGGGCCGAGGAATCTGAGGCTGTGCCCTCTGCCTGGCGGGACTTGACGGAGGCTCTGAGGCTGTGCCCTTTGCCCCGTGGGACTTGACAGGGGTAGGCTGGTTGTGTCTAGGTCTCACATGGGTGGGTGGGAACTTGACTGAGTCCCACTGCATGGCCCAAACTGACAGGAGTGAGATTGTCATATACATTTTACTAATTTTCTTTCTGATACTTTTATTATAGAAAAGGGGCAAATAGCAATATTAAAATATTTCCTTTAATTAATTCCCTTTTAATGTTCACTAATTTATTGCATAGGGCCACTAGTTTGTATATAAAGATTGTCATAGTACAATCTAACCTTGTCAAAATGTGATTTGTTGAAAGATGAATGCTGGGTGCAGAGCAACTGCTTTTCCCATCATAAACATCTTCAGTGTTTAAAAATATATTTAAAGACCAGAATGATCCACATCAAATCCTAGCAACCATTTGCTCTTAGGATTAGGGAGTCTGGGGTTTGGGGAAAGCAGCCTGTCATTCTTTACTATATGTAGTTCTCCATTAGTTGAATTTTCACAAGCAAATGTTATTTTTTAAACGATACTTTTAAGCTTAGTCATTCTTAGAAAGAGAAAAATTAAGCAAATCAAATGCAGACACACTAGCAAATGGAACTTTAAGCATATAATTATGCGATTTGTTTCAGCCATTTTAACTGAATACAATTTGAATTATGAAAATGTTGCTTTGTTTCTCAATACACATTTGATCTCAAACTGTTTAATTCAATAAATGTATACTTTGTTTTCAACTTTATCAATGCAACCTTAGTTTTATTTTCTGGTCCAGGAATTCCCTCACAAATCTGTATACCTGCTTACTAGATACTTCCACCTGAATATTCCAATGTAGTTTAAACTGATGTCTAAAAGCAAATCCATCATCTTCCCCAAATATCCTGTTTTTCCTAAGGATATTCTCTTCCACCCATCATCTGAACTTGAAACTCCAACACTTGTTGAGTAATCCTCTGTCTTGTTTCCTCAATAAATTAATGGCCAGACACTTCTTATGTTTCATCTGTGGTATCTCTGACATCATTTCCTTCTTTGCCATTCCCAAGGCCAATCCCTAAATGTAGGCATCCCATCTCAATGTCACCTTGTATATTTATTATATTACTAGAGACCCAGTGCACAAAAATGTGGACAGGTAGGGTCTTTTGAGGCTGCCAGCCGGGGTCTCCCTTACCCCAGCTGCCTGCTGCCACCACTAGCCAGAGCCTCTCTTTCCCCGGCCCTTGACTGAGGCCTCCCTTCACACTTGCCTTGGCCTGGCACTGCCTGTTCACCTGTTCCACCATCCTTGCCAATGTCCCGCTCTCATCGGGACCCATCAGGGATGGCAGCACCTCCACTGCTGCCTGCTGTCAATACTGTGTGGCCAACACCCACCATGTTCTGTGGGGCCCTCTGGTGATCAGCATACATCTAACTCACGGTTGGTCGAACTCCCGCTGGTAGGGACAATTTGCATATTAGCCTTTTATTATATAGGATTTATAATATTGTGTACATCTCTGCACCCCATTCCCTTCAACTGCAACCCCTAACAGACTATAAGCTCCTCAAAAGGATTCATGTTCTAGTCATCCCAGCATCATACCTATAATACAGTGGGTGTTAGATTAATATTTTTTCAGTGAACAGATATATGGAAAGAAGCAGTTTATCTTTATTTCTAGTAGATTCTCCTTCTCCCATTTCTGTATCTCCCATCCATATTCTTCAGTAGTTTTCCCTAGATGATAATTCAATCTATCATCATCATTGGTAATTTTCCACTTTTCAGATAAGAGTATATCCTTTCAAATTCAGTCATAAATGAAATTTTTAAATCTTTATTTGATATCTTCAGTGCTTTTAAAAAAATTGAAAAATTCAAAGGTATAGTACCTGAAAACTCAAACAATTTAAATTTCTATTGAGACTCTTATAAAACAGTAGAAATGAGCATTTATGAAACATTAGAGGGTTAAAGACCAATTCTCTTAATAGTCAATTCTTAAATATTATTTTATAAGGGGAATGAATACACATTAAGAATGGAATCATGTAATTTACCAATTATTTCTAAATAGCTCTCTAACTATGATGTTCAGCTTATTAGGAGTTGTTAATATTCTATTACTCAGAGGCCATTAGCACATTTTGCTAGCAGTATAGATCACATAATATCAAGTGACAAGGGGAGGACATGAAGTGTCCCAATTATTATTTCTTTTAAAAAGAGCTGTCGTGACCTTTTTCACAGAGTGTGAACTATATTTTATAAAGTCTGAAAATGCTACAACCTTTCTCCATTAAATGGAAACCATCAGGAGAGTGAAAGATTACCTAAATAGAATAATAGCTAACATTTATTATCTATACTTACTCAGTGCCAGGCACAGTTCTAAGGGCTTTACAATAATTCACTAAATCGTCACAAAAACTTTGAGATAGGTACTGTTATTGTCCCCATTTTACATATAACAAGACCAAATCCCCACTGAGGTTTTAAGTAACATGTCCAAGATTTCATAGCTTCTAAAAAGGGAGCTAGGTGTGGTAGTCATGAAGATATGCCACCCAAAACCCTTCACAGAAAAACTTGTCCTTCCTTGCTGCAGGGAGTGCCATCAGCAACTGCCTCAACCTATCAGCTCCTTCTGAGTTTTTCTCAATTGTTATAAAGCAGCTCTCCCAAGAATGCACCTCTCCAAGCCCAAACCAAATCACTGATTATCATTGAGATTTAAAGTCTAGCCTTTTAGGATCTCTGAGGGACAGTTGTAATGGGTCTTATACATTCCAGGACTCCCCATGGGGTGAGCTGAAGCTTTGCTGGACTAGCATTGCAATTCTACTCCTCCTTCTGCCCAAGACTGCTTCCTTCTTCTCTTGTCCATGGAAGTCAATCTCTATAAATACTCTACATGCCAAACTCTGTTCAAAGATCTACTTTTGGAAAATGGAGATCAGGCAAAAAGCAACTGTCTAAAAAGAGTGGATGATGTTCCAACTTTAAAGCTTTCAGAAAGGTAATATGGCCATGTGCCTTGCATAACTCCTGAGAAGCTTAGTACTTGAAAGCAAGAGAGGGGTTAAGGCTAAAAAATCTGGTAGATATCTTAAAAACCTGTACTGATTGGTTGATCACCAGTCTCCTTCACTGCACAGCTAATTCAGTGATTATCTTTCCCCCATGGAAAAAAGGATTATTATTTTCTGGAGACACTGAGCCAAAGAAGCTCTAATCTTGAGTATACCAGATACGATGCTATGACAGAAAAAAAAAACAGGGTGGGAGGGAAGGCAGATAATAAAAGCCCTCTTTCCCACCCACTCCCAGAGTACCTACAGACTAGTGTATGTGTACACACACACTCTGAATAGAAAGAGGTTGCAATATTCTTTTTTAAACATATGTTTTTATTTATTTCAGAGAGAGGAAGGGAAAGGGAGAGTGAACTAGAAACATCAATGATAAGAGAAACATTGATCGGCTGCTTCCTGTATGCCCTTAATAGGGGGATCCAGCCTGCAACCCAGACCTGTATCCTGAACAGGAATCTAACCGTGACCTCCTGGTTCATGGGTCCACGATCAACCACTGAGCTAGGCTGCAGTATTCTTTTATAGGGAACTTAAGGTCCCTTACAACATATTTGAACATACTGGTATTTGGAGGTCACTTTCCAAATGAAACATATCAGTTGGCAAATCCTTCGCAAACACACTCTGTTCAATATCATTGCCTCCTTTTTTAAGTAAAAATGAACAATCAAAAATACTTAAGGGAAATTTCTAACCTGAAAGAAAAGGCAACAAAGGGGAAAAGAAGACTAGAGAAAATATAGCAATATAGGAAAATGAAACAAATGCTTTTAAAATCATTTTCAAAACAATAAGAAAACCCATCACATTCATAAAGCAAAACTGAAATGCTCTAAAAAAGGAATCATGAGAGAATAAAAAAGTAGTCCTGGAAGTTAATATTATAACCAAGTGGAAATTTTCATTGAAGTGTCAAAAGGAAAAATCTCCAAAAATAAAAACGGGATCAAAAGAGAATGAGTTAGAAATAAAGACTAAAAATATAAGAAACAGAGGATCAGTTCACAACGAATGTTCCCAAAAAGAAAATGATAGGAAGGAAATTATCAAAGAAAGAATATAAGAAAAATTTCCACTACTGGATATAAATTTACCAGAGAGTATGTAGCACAGTGAATTTTTAAATTCTATACTACAGTTCATCATCATGAAATTTCAGAACATTAAGGATAGATCAAAGTTCCATACATAGTCATATTTAAAAGACTAAAATCATCAAAATGTCATTAGATCCTCAATATCAATACTGGATTCTAAAAGAAAATGGGGAGGGGGCAAAGTGTCTTCAGAGTTCTGAGATGTAAGGTTTCTGCTCCCCTTGCCAGAAGCAAAGAGAGAGCCCTAAGGATCTAGTATCACCAATGAAATGTTTCCGGTTTAAAGTGGCACAATTCATTTCTGCTCACAGCTTACTGGCCAGAGCCACAAAAAGGCCAGGAATGGCAATCTGTACCATGTGATCAGAAAGGAGTAAAAACTAAAAATATTTTATGAATTGTACTAATTTCAGTCATATAGTGACAGAAATGGTCTAAGCTGGCAGTCCCCAAATTTGGCTATGCATTTAAATCACTTAGAGAGTTCTGGGTTTTAGTACAAATTCCCAGACCCCACCTCATATCTATAAAATTGAAATAACACCATTGCAGCCAGCCTGAAACCAACCTAAAGCTATATACCTGTGAATCACAACACTAGAATACCTCAGGATTCCTTTCAAAGAAAGTATGCTAGGAAAAGAAGATGGCAGCTGGCAGGACAGAGGTGAGGGAGAAGAAGTGAGTGAGTGAGGATATGAAAGGAGAGTGTGTGGATGTGTGTGGTGTGTGTGAGTAAGTAAGGGACAGTTAAATCTTGCAGGAGCAGCAGGAGCTGGCAGACAGGCTCTCTTGGACAAGGAGAGACTACCACCGCTGCAGGCACTACCCGGACTGCGTGACTCCAGCACGGAGCTCACACCATCTTGAAGGAGAGAACAGCCTTTTTTAGACACTCATCAACACTACCAACCAGTCAGGCCTTGGAACTGCCCTACGACTCAGCAGCCACTCCAGCCAAAATCCTGCTGTCCACCCACAGATCCATGGACCCTAGGACCTCCACCTCCAAGGTGCACCGCTTGGCAGCAGTAAGTGCAACCTCCCCTTCCTGAGCAACAGAACTCAGGACAAAACATTCACGCATTTCCAGCGCACAGGCAGCCAGGGCACTCCACTCCATGGGCAGTGCCTGGGATCCATTAAGAGCCCCCATGGGTGTACAGACAAGGTGCGCAATCCTGCAGTAGAAATTCTGAACTCCCTCTTCCTGAATAACTGCCCACAGATACCCAACTGTGCAACTTCACTGCCAGGGCCCTTCAGAGTGCATCAGAGCTGTGCATAGGCAAACTCACCACCACAGACAAGGGAAGGCATCCTGATCCCATATATCCACAGGGTCCTCTGGGGAGCTGCTTTGAGTCCCTGCTGGGTGTGATTCTGTACAGACAAGGACGTACTGCCTCACAGTAGAAACTCTGAACTCCTTCCTCCTGAATATACCCATAGATACCCCAGCTGCTTAACTTCAATGCCAAGGCTGCTGCTTAAAATGTGTCAGAGCTCTGTGCAAGCAAACGTACCACCAGTCCACGTGTGCACTTCCAATGGGCAGGCACCCTGAGCCCATCTACCCACAGAGTGCTTGTGGGAGTTGCTGTGAGTCCTGGCTGAGTGTGATCTTGGACAAACAGGGACGCACTGACCCCGGCAGTAGAAATTCTGGTTTCACTCATCCTGGTCACTTGCACAGACACCCCAACAGGGTAACTTCAGTGCTAGTGCCCCTCAAAGTGTGTCAGAGCTCTGTGCCAGAAAACTCACCACCACAGATGTGCACATTTCCAAGGGCAGGCATCCTGAGCTCACATATCCACAGGGTTCTCTGGGGAGCTGCTTTGAGCCCCTGCTGCATATGATTCTGTACATACCAGAATGTGCTGCCCCACAGTAGAAATTCTGAACTCCCTCTTCCTGAATAACTGCCCACATTCACTACAGCTGCTCAACTTCCGTGCTAGGACCCCTCAGAGTGCATCAGAGCTCTGCACCAGCAAACGCACCTCCACAGGTGCTAATTTCCAACAGGCAGGAACCCTAAGCCCATATATCCATAGGGCACTAGTGGGAGCCACTGTGAGCTCTCCATGGGTGTGATCTTGAATTCAGTCATCCTGGAGACCTGCCCACAAGCACTTCAATTACGTGGCTACACTACCAGGGCCCTTCAGAGAGCTTCAGTGTGCCTCGCAGACAAACGTACTACAGGTGCCCTTGTGAGCCACCACTGGGAATGAGTGCCTATCCACCACAGGTACAGCAGCAAAAGCTGAGTCTTCCCACCCCACAACTATAGAACTCTGGATACCAGAGTCACACCTTTCCAGAGTGCAGGCCTCCTGAACCCCATTACCCCAACAGATGGTTCCTGGGTGCCACTGTGAGTCCCCGCTGGGCACACATGATTTCAACTAAGGGTGCAAGACAGCAAAAATTGGGACATTCCCCTCCACAGCTGATGACTTCTAGATACCGCAGTTGTGCCTCTCAAGCTCACAGGCCTACATCAAGAGAACCCAAATAGCTGATGTAGAGAGCTACACTAGATTACCAAGCCCAGGAGAACTGAGAGATTACACCAGTAGCACCACCCCCAAAAGAACCTGTGTAGCAAAGCAATTGGATCTACAATTAAAATATTACAGGAAGACATGGGAAGACAAAAAAGCAACCCCCAAAGGAAAGAAAAAGAAGAATCACCAGAAAGGGAGTTAAATGAAATTGAGGCTAGCAGCTTAACAGAGAAAGAATTTTGAGTAAAGGTTATAAGGAAATTTAAATGGCTGGATGACAAATACACACAACTCAATGAGAATGATAAGGAGCTGAATGAGAATGTCACTAACATGAAACAGAACCAAGAAGAGATGAAGAACAACATAGCTGCAATAAAGAACACAATAGAAGGCTTAAATGATAGACTAGAAGAGGCTGAGGACTGCATCAGCAAATCAGAAGACAAGGTAGGAAAAAACACACAAACACAGCAGCAACTGGAAAGAAGACTTAAAAAGCAAGAGAAGAGCCTAAGGGAGCTTTGGGACAACACAAAACAAAACAATATTTGCATAATAAGGGTACCAGAAGGAGAGGAAGAGAAGCAAGAAATAGAAAACCTATTTGAAGAAATAATGACAGAAAACTTCCCTGATACTGGCAAGAAAAAAAACTATGCAAGTCCAAGAAGCACATAGAGTCCCAAACAAGATAAATCCTAAAAGACTGACACCAAGACATATGATAATTAAATTGGCAAACACCAACAACAAAGTAAGAATCTTTTTTTTAATTTTAATTAAATCTTTATTATCCAGATTATTACATTTGTTTTTTTTTCCTCCATAGTACCCCTCCCACCTGCTCCCACCCTTCCTTCCCTCCCGTTGACCTCATCCATAGGTGTATGATTTTTGTCCAGTCTCTCCCTGTATACCCCTCACCCCTTTCCCCCTGAGAATTATCAGTCCACTCCCTTTCAATGCTCCTGATTCTAGTATATTCACCAGTTTATTCTGTTGATCAAATTTTAATTCACTTAATATTTAGATTCACTTGTTGATAGATATGTATTTGTTGTTCATAATTTTTTTACTTTAATCTTTTTCTTCTTCCTCTTCTTAAAGAGTACCTTTCAGCATTTCATATAATACTGGTTTGAAGTTGATGAACTCCTTTAGCTTTTTCTTATCTGTGAAGCTCTTTATCTGCCCTTCAATTCTGAATGATAGCTTTGCTGGATAGATTATTCTTGGTTGTAGGTTCTTGCTATTCATCACATTGAATATTTCTTGCCACTCCCGTCTGGCCTGCATCGTTTCTGTTGAGAAACCAGCTGACAGTCGTATGGGTGCTCCCTTGGAGGTAATGAACTGTTTTTCTCTTGCTGCTTTTAATATTCTCTCTTTGTCTTTTGCTCTTGGTATTTTAATTATGATGTGTCTTGGTGTGGTCCTCTTTGGATTCCTTTTATATGGGATTCTGTGTGTTTCCTGGACGTGTAAGTCTATTTCTTTCACCAGATGTGGGAAGTTTTCAGTCATTATTTCTTTAAATAGGTTTTCAGTATCTTGCTCTCTCTCTTCTGGCACTCCCACATTCTGATGTTGGTACGTTTGAAGCTGTCCCAGAGTCTCCTTACATTATCTTCACATTTTTGGATTCTTTTCTCTTCTTGCTTTTCCAGTTGAGTGTTTTCTGCTTCTTTATATTTCAAATTTTTGACTTGATTCTTGCCTTTCTATAGTCTGCTGTTAGGACTTTGTATAATATTTTTTATTTCAGTCAGTGAATGTTTCTAGTTGGTCCTTTTTCATCTCCTCTTGGGACTTGATAAATTTATCCATCTTTTCTAGCATATTCTTGAAAAACCTTATAAGTGTGGTTTTGAACTCTATATCCAGTCGTTTTTTTTCCTCCATTTCTTTTGTTTGTGATCCCTTCCCTTGTCTTGGCATTTTCACTATGTCGGGGAAACTTCTGTGTTGGATTCAGCCTTATAATGCCAGACGTGCAAAGCCGCAGAAGCCTGTGTTGAGCTTGGGATGGGTGGAGTCTCAGGGCTTAAGGGACCACCTTGCCTTCCAGTCGGCCCCGCCCTCCACAGCCCCTGAGTCTCACATGACTGGGTAATCCCTGGAGCGGTCCTTGTGCCCGCGAGCCCGCAGTACCTCTAACCGCTGCCTTTCCAGCTCCCCTGCGCGCCAGGACCACAGGAGTCTAGGTCCACAGGATTTCGCCCGAAATAGGGGCCCAGTGGACTCAGAAGTGGCACAGTTGGGAGGGTCTGTCTCCTGCCCACTCGCGAAAGCCAACGGCACAATCAGCAGTCTGTCCTCCACGCAGCGCTGTGCGCGCCGCCACCAGGCCTTTGATCTTTTGCGGCTCCCCTAAATTTCCGTGCACTTCTCCCTTTTCACAGTCCAAACTCCCCCCATATGAGTTTCGGCTGGATCTGGGGTTTAGTGTCGTAAGATAAGGGGTTCAATGCCATTGGGAGTCTCCGTTTCCCTCCCGCCAGAGAAAGCCAGCCAGGTACTCCGGCACCCGCTCTCTCAGCGCGCGCGTCTCCGTACCTCAGCTTTTTGCAGCTCCTCTGGGTCTCTGTGAGCCCCTCTCTTTCCTTCTAGTTGTAGAACTTCCACTCAGCCAGCTTTCCTATGGTTCCGGATGATGTCTATTCTGTCTTTTAGTTGTAGTTTTGAAATTGTTGTGCGAGGCAGCAGTGTAGGTATTCACCTATGCCGCCATCTTGGATTCCAAAGTAAGAATCTTAAAGGCTACCAGAGAGAGACAGAAAGTTACCTACAAGGATTCTATTAGAATATCAATGGATTTCTCAACAGAAACACACCAGGCCAGAAGGGAATGAAATGAAATATATAAAATGATGCAAAACAAGGGACTGACCCCAAGAATACTATACCCAACAAGGCTATCATTCAAAATTAAAAGTCGAATCAGGAGCTTCACAAACAAAAAAGGACTAAGAGAGCTTATCACTACCAAGCCAGCAATGCAAGAAATGCTGAAGGGACTACTGTAAAAAAAAAAAAAAAAAAGGAAATAAGAAACACAAATATAAGGAAAAATATGACAATGAACATGTACTGGTCAATAATAACATTAAATGTAAATGGATTAAATGCACCAATCAAAAGACATAGGGTAGCTGAATGGAAAAGAAAACATGACCCATATATTTGCTGTCTGAAGAGACCCATCTCAAAACAAAGGATTAACATAGACTGAGAGTGAAAGGATGGAAAAACATTTTTCAGGAAAAGATGGGAAAACATTTTTCAGGCAAATGGAAATGAGAAAAAAAGCTGGGGTTGCGATACATATATCTGATAAAAGCCTGGGGCCAGATGGCTACACAGGGGAGTTTTACCAAACATTCAAGGAAGAAAAAAAATCATATCTTCCTCAAACTATTTCAAAAAATTCAAGAGGAAGGAATACAGTGGTACCTCGAGATACGAGTGCCCTAACATACGAGATTTTTGAGATACGAGCCATGGAGCAAGCGATTTTTGCTTTGAAATATGAGCAACATCTGAGATAGGAGTAATCACGTATCTCGAGGTACCACTGTACTTTCAAGCTCATTCTACATAGCCACCATCACCCAAATACCAAAACCAGATAAAGACAATACAATGAAAGAGAATTACAGGCCAAGGAGAATCCAAGATGGCCGCATATGTTAACACCTACACTGCTGCCTCACACAACAATTTCAATACTACAACTAAAAGACAGAACGGACATGGTCCAAAACCACAGGAAAGCTGGTTGAGTAGAAATTCTACAACTAGAAGGAAAGAGAGGGGCTCACAGACCCCAGAGGAGCTGCAAAAAGCTGAGGTGCGGAGACGCGTGCGTGCAGAGAGCAGGTGCCGGAGTACCTGACTGGCTTTCTCTGGCAGGAGGGAAACGGAGACTCCCAATGGCATTGAACCCCTTATCCTACGACACTAAATCCCAGATCCATGGGGAGAGTTTGGACTGTGAAAAGGGAGAAGTACACAGAAATTTAGGGGAGTGGCAAAAGATCAGAAGTCTGATGGCGCGCACAGCACTGCACACAGAGAGGAACGACTACTGATTGTGCTGCTGGCTTTCATGAGTGGGCTGGAGAAAGACGCTCCCAATTGTGCCATTTCTAACTCCACTAAGCCACAGGTTCGGCAAAACCCTGGGGACCCAGACTCATATGGTCCCAGAGCAGGAGAGAGGAGCAGCAGTCTAGAGGCACTGCGAGAGAGAGAGCACTCCAGTGATTACCCAGTCACGTGAGACTCAGGGGCCCGGGAGGACGGGGCCAACTGGAAGGCAAGGCAGTCCCTTAAGCCCTGAGACTCCATCCATCCCAAGCTCAACAGAGAGGCTTTTGCGGTTTTGCAAGTTTGGTATCATAAGGCTGAATCCAACACAGAAGTTCTCCCGGAATAGTGAAAATGCCGAGACAAGGGAAGGGATCACAAACAAAAGAAATGGAGGAAAACAAATGACTGGATATAGAGTTCAAAACCACGCTTATAAGGTTTTTCAAGAATATCCTAGAAAAGTTGGATATTCCCAAGAGGAGATGAAAAAGACCCAACTAGAGATGGAAAAGGACCAACTACAATTTAAACATAAACTGACTGAAATAAAAAATATTATTCAGAGACATAACAGCAGACTAGAGGAAGGCAAGAATCAAGTCAAAAATTTGAAATATAAAGAATCAGAAAACACTAATCTGGAAAAGCAAGAAGAGAAAAGAATACAAAAATGTGAAGATAATGTAAGGAGCCTCTGGGACAGCTTCAAGTGTACCAACATCAGAATTATGGGGGTGCCAGAAGAAGTGAGAGAGCAAGACACTGAAATCCTACTTAAAGAAATAATGACTAAAAACTTCCCACATCTGGTAAAAGAAATAGACTTACAAGTCCTGGAAGCACACAGAACCCCATATAAAAGGAATCTAAAGAGGACTATACCAAGACACATCACAATCAAAATACCAAGAGCAAAAGACAAAGAGAGAATATTAAAAGCAGCAAGAGAAAAGCAGTTCATTACCTACAAGGGAGCACCCATACGACTGTCAGCTGATTTCTCAACAGAAACGATGCAGGCCAGACGGGAGTGGCAAGAAATTTTCAACGTGATTAACAGCAAGAACCTACAACCAAGAATAATCTATCCAGCAAAGCTATCATTCAGAATTGAAGGGCAGATAAAGAGCTTCACAGATAAGAAAAAGCTAAAGGAGTTCATCAACTCCAAACCAGTATTATATGAAATGCTGAAAGGTACTCTTTTAGAAGAGGAAGAAGAAAAAGGTAAAAGATAAAAAATTGTGAACAACAAATACGTATCTATCAACAAGTGAATCTGAAAATTAAGGGAATTGAAGATCTGATCAACAGAATAAACTGGTGAATATAATAGAATCAGGAACACAGAAAGGGAGTGGACTGATAATTCTAAGGGGAAAGGGGGGAGGGGTGTACAGGGAGAGACTGGACAAAAATCATACACCTATGGATGAGGTCAATGGGAGGGAGGTAAGGGTACAGGGAAGGGTGGGAGCTGGATGAAGGGGAACTATGGAGGGGGAAAAAGAGAAACAAATGTAATAATCTGAATAATAAAGATTTAAATTTAAAAAAATAATAAAAAATAAAATTATTTGGCAAAGGACAGAAACATTTTTCTCTTGGTGTGTTTCTTTCCTTTCAATAATAAAACATTTTCTTAGTTTCTTTTATTATCCTTACTGCCAGAAACTCCAAAGCCAAATCTGCAGCTCCATCAGAGCAAGTATAAACAATCTGTACAACATATTTAGATTTGTACTTTTTCTAGAATTTGATCCTTATTTTATCAATTTATTGCATATTTTGGGGACTATACTTATAAATATATAGCAGAGATTAATAAATTTATTTTATTTTACTTTTTTAAATTTAATAAATCTTTAATGTTCAGATTAAAAAATATTTGACAAATGATGCATGAATATACAATGGAGTCAAGACAGTCTCTTCAATAAACGGTGTTAGGAAAATTGGACAGATACATGCAAAAAAATGAAACTAGACCACCTACTTACACCATACAAAAAAATGAACTCAAAATGGATAAAGGACTTAAACATAAGACAGGAAACCATAAAAATACTAGAATTCAAAGGCAGAGACATCTCACACATATGCAGAAGCAATTTCTTCACTGATACCACTCCTAGGGTAATGGAAGCTAAAGAGAAAATAAACAAATGGGACTACATCAAAATAAAAAGCTTTTGCACAGCAAAAGAAACCATCAACAAAACAACAAAAAAGTCCATTACATGGGAGAACATATTTGCAAATGTTATCACTGATAAAGGTTTAATCTCCAACATCTATAGGCAACTTATACAACTTAATATGATCCAATAAAAAAATGAAAAACGTACCTAAATAGAATCTTTTTTATTTTTTTTTATTTTTTTATTGTGTTACATGTATACATATCTCCCCATTGCCCTCCCTCCTTCCCAGGCATACTCCAATCCCCCAGTGACTATGTTCATTGGTTATGCTTATATGCATAGATACAAGTCCGTTGATTGATCTCTTATCTACCCCACCTCTCCTTAATTTTCCTGCTATAATTTGACAGTCTGTTTGATGCTTTACTGCCTCTGTATCTATCCTTTTGTTCATCAGTTTACAATGTTCTTTATTATCCATGAATGAGTGAGATCATGTGGTGCTTCTCCTTCATTGACTGGCTTATTTCACTAAGCATAAGGCTCTCCAGTTCCATCCAGGTTGCTGCAAATGGTAAGAGTTCCTTCTTTTTAATGGCAGCATAGAATTCCATTGTGTAGATGTACCATGGTTTTCTGATCCACTCATTTGCAGACGGGCACCTTGGCTGTTTCCAAATTGTAGCTATTGTAAATTGTGCTGCTATGAACATAGGGATGCATAAATCCTTTCTGATTGGTATTTGTGATTTCTTAGGATAAATTCCTAAGAGTGGGATTGCTGGGTCAAATGGGAGATCCATTTTTAGTTTTTTGAGGAAACTCCATACTGTTCTCCATAGTAGCTGAACCAATCTGCATTCCCACTAAGAGTGCACAAGGGTTACTTTTTCTCCGCATCCTCGCCAACACTTGCCGTTTGTTGATTTGTTGATGATTGCCATTCTGACAGGTGTGAGATGGTATCGCATTGTCGTTTTGATTTGCATCTCTCAGATAATTAGAGACTTTGAACATGTTTTCATGTGTCTCTTGGCCTTCCTTCTGTTGTCTTTCAAAAAGGTTCTATTTAGGTCTGATGCCCATTTTTTTAGTGGATCCTTTATCTTCCTTTTATTAAGTTGTATAAGTTGGCTGTAGATGTTGGAGATTAAACCTTTATCAGTGAAAATATTTGCAAATATGTTCTCCCATACAGTGGGCTTTCTTGTTGTTTTGTTGATGGTTTCTTTTGCCATGAAAAAGCTTTTTATTTTGATGTAGTCCCATTTGTTTATTTTTTTCTTTAGCTTCCATTGCCTTTGGAGCAGATTCAGTGAAGAAGTTCTTTCGGTATATATCTGAGATTGTGCTGCCTTTGGATTCCTCTAGTATATTTATGGTTTCCCTTCTAATGTTTAAGTCCTTTATCCATTTTGAGTTTATTTTTTTATTTGGTGTAAGTTGGTGGTCCAATTTCATTTTTTTGCATATACCTGTCCAATTTTCCAAATTCCATTTATGGAAGAGGCTATCTTGGCTCCATTGTATGTTCATGCCTCCTTTGTCAAATATTAGTTGAGCAGAGTGGTTTGGGTGGATATCTGGGTTGTCTATTCTATTCCATTGGTCTATATATCTGTTCCTGTGCCAGTACCAGGCTGTTTTGAGAACAGTTGCTTTGTAATATAGCTTGAAATCTGGTATTGAGATCCCACCTACTTTATTCTTCTTTCTCAGAATTGCTATGGCTATTTGTGGGGGGGCGGTTTGTTTTGGATGAATCTATGAAGAATTCTTTCTAGGTCAGTGAAATATGTCGTTGGTATTTTAATGGGTAGTGCATTGAATCTATAGATTGCTTTGGGTAGTATGGACATTTTAATGATGTTGATTCTCCCAATCCATGAGCATGGTATGCTCTTCCATCTGTTAACATCTTCCTCTATCTCTTTTTTAAGTGTCCTGTAGTTTTCTACATATAGGTCTTTTATCTCTTTAGTTAGGTTTATTGCTAGGTATCTTAATTTTTTTGGTGCGATGGTAAATGGGATTGCTTTTTTAGTTTCTCTTTCTGTAATTTCACTATTATTGTATAAAAATGCCACAGATTTCTTGGCATTAATTTTGTATCCTGCTACATTGCCGAATTCATTTATTAAGTCAGTTAGTTTTGGGATGGAGTCCTTCAGGTTTTTTATGTACAGCATCATGTCATCTGCAAATAAGGACAGCTTTACTTCTTCTTTTCCAATTTGGATGCCTTTTATTTCTTTTTGTTGTCTAATTGCAATGGCTAATACTTCCAGTACTATGCAGAACAGGAGAGGTGAGAGTGGGCATCCCTGTATTGTTCCTGTTCTTAGGGGAAATGGATTTAGTTTTTGCCCATTGAGTATGATGTTAGCTGTGGGTTTATCATAAATGGCTTTTATGATGTTGAGGTATGATCCTTCTATTCCCACTTTTCTGAGAGTTTTTATCAAGAAAGGATATTGGATTTTGTCAGATGCTTTTTCTGCATCAATTGATATGATTTTTATCTCTCAATTTGTTTATGTGATGTATCACGTTTATTGATTTGTGGATATTGTACCATCCCTGCATTCCTGGGATGAATCCTACTTGGTCATGGTGTATGATCTTTTTGATGTACTGCTGGATCTGATTTGCTAGAATTTTGTTGAGGATTTTGGCATCTATATTCATGAGAGATATGGGCCTATAATTCTCTTTCATTGTGTTATCTTTATCTTGTTTTGGTATTAGGGTGATGCTGGCTTCATAGAAGGTGTTTGGAAGTGTTCATTCTTGAATATTTTTAAATAGTCTGAGGAGGATAGGTTTTAATTCTTCCTTGAAAGTTTGGTAAAACTCTCCTGTGTAGCCATCTGGTCCCAGGCTTTTATTTGCTGGAAGCTTTTTGATGACTGCTTCAATTTCTTCCATAGTTATTGGACTATTAAGATGTTTCGATTCTTCCTGATTGAGTTTTGGAAGGTTATATTTTTCTAGGAATATGTCCATGTCTTGCAGGTTGTCCAATTTGTTGGAATAGAGTTGTTCATAGTATTTTTTAACAATCCTTAGTATTTCGGCTGGGTCTGTTGTTATTTCTCCTCTTTCATTTCTGATTTTGTTTATTTGGGTCTTCTCTCTTTGCTTCTTGGTGAGCCTGGCTAGAGGTCCATCAATCTTGTTTATCCTTTCAAAGAACCAGCTCTTGGTTTTCTTGATCTTTTGAATTGTTTCTTTGGTCTCTATGTTGTTTTTCTCCACTCTGATCTTCACTATTTCCTTCCTTCAGCTTACACTAGGCTTTTCTTGTTGCTTTCTTTCTAGCTCTTTGAGTTGTAGGTTTAGGTAATTTATTAGCCGTTTTTCCTGTTTTTTGCTGTAGGCTTGTAGGTCTATGAACTTCCCTCTTAAGACCACTTTTACTGTGTCCCATAAATTTTGTATTGTTGTGTTGTCATTGTCATTTGTTGCCATGATGTTTTTTATTTCTTCCTTGATCTCTCTGGTTACCCAGTCGTTGTTTAGTCTCCATGTGTTTCATTTCTTTCTATTGTTTTTATTATAGTTGATTTCCAGTTTTATGCCACTGTGGTCTGAGAAAATGCTTGATATGATTTCTATCTTCTTAAATTTGAAGAGACTATTCTTATGACCCAACATATGATCTGTCTTTGAAAATGACCCATGTGCACTAGAGAAGAATGTATATTCTGTGACTTTGGGGTGAAATGTTCTGAAGATGTCAATTAATTCCATCTGGTCTAGTGAGTTATTTAGGATTGATGTCTCTTTGCTGATTTTTTGTTTAGAGGATTTGTCCAGTGGTGACAGTGGGGTATTAAAGTCTCCTACTATGATTGTATTGCTATCAATCTCTCCCTTAATATACTCCAGGATTTTTTTTATGTATTTAGGTGCTCCTATATTGGTTGCATATATATTTACCAGAGTTATTTGTTCTTCTTGGATTGTTCCCTTTAGTATTATGAAATGGCCTTCTATATCTCTTGTTATGTCCTTCACTTTGAGATCTAATTGGTCAGATATAAGTATTGCAACCCCAGCTTTTTTTCATTTCCATTTGCCTGAAATAGCATCTTCCATCCCTTCACTCTCAATCTGTGTGCATCTCTTTTCCTGAAGTGGATTTCTTGTAGACAGTAGATATATGGATCATGTTTTCCTATCCAATCAGTTACCCTATGTTTCTTGATTGGAGCATTTAATCCATTTACATTTAAAGTTATTATTGATAGGTACTTATCTGTAGCCATTTATAGTCTTTACTCCAGAGTTCCTTCTTCGCTTTGTATTTCTTTTTATTACAGCAAACCCTTTAACATTTCTTGCATTGCTGGTTTGGTGATAATATATTCCCTTAGTCCTTTTTTTCTGTGAAGCTTATGATTTCATCTTCAATTTTGATTGAAAGCCTTGCAGGGTACAGTATTCTTGGATTCAGACCTTTCCTTTGCATGACTTTGTATATTTCATTCCATTCCCTTCTGGCCTAATGAGTTTCTGTTGAGAAATCAGTAGCTAGTCTTATGGGGGTTCCTTTGTGGGTAACTTTCTGTTTCTCTCTGGCTGCTTTTAAGATTCTTACTTTGTCGTTGGTGTTTGCCAATTTAATTATAATGTGCCTTGGTGTCAGTTTTGTGGGGTTCATTTTGCTTGGGACTCTGTGAGCTTCTTGGATTTGTCTGGGTTTTTTCTTTCCTATATTGGGGAAATTTTCTGTCATTATTTCTTCAAACAGGTTCTCTAATCCTTGGTCAGTTTCCACTCTTTCTGGAACCCCAATTATGCGGATGTTGTTTTGTTTCATGTTATCCCAAAGTTCCCTTAGACCCTCCTTTCGCTTTTTAATTTTTTTTTTCTATAAGCTGCTGTACTTGGGTATTTTTTCCTACTGTGTCTTCTAGTTCACTGATGCAGTCCTCTGCTTCTTTTAGTCTACTTTTGATGCTTTCTATTGAGTTCTTTAAAGCAGTGATGTCATTTTTCATTTCTTCTTGCATTTCTTCTTGCTTCTTGTTCATTTCCTCTTGGGTCTTCTTCATTTCCTCTTGGCTCTTACTCACATTGTCGATTTTGTCTTCCATTCTCTTCATCCACCTTATGATCATTTCTCAGAACTCTTTCTCTGGCAGGCTTATTTCTGCTTCTATTTCGTTTACTTCCTTTTCTGGTGATACCTGCCTTTCTGTTGTATGCGGGCTGTTTCTTTTTCTGCCCATCGTCTTTCTTCTCCGGGTGTCTGGTTATGTAGTTCTCTCTCCTATGTTGATTCAAAGGCACAAACTACAACATGACCTGGTACAACACACAAGGCACTGAACAGAAATGTATTCACGATGTTAATAATCACAAATAAGGTGACCACCAATGAAAGACAAATTAGGGGTAAGCAGAGAAAGAAGAAGAGGGAAATGAGGAAAAAAGAAAGGAAAGAAATGCCAAAATCAAATTGGGAAAGGGAGAAATAAATAAATAAATAAATAAATAAATAAATAAATAAATAAATAGGAGGAATCCAAGATGGCGGCATAGGTAAACACCTACACTGCTGCCTCGCACAACAATTTCAAAACTACAACTAAAAGACAGAACGGACATCATCCAGAACCACAGGAAAGCTGGCCGAGTGTAAGTTCTACAGCTAGAAGGAAAGAGGGGGGCTCACGGAGACCCAGAGGAGCTGCAAAAAGCTGAGGTACCGAGACGCGCGCGCTGAGAGAGCGGGTGCCGGAGTACCTGGCTGGCTTTCTCTGGCGAGAGGGAAACGGAGACTCCCAACAGCATTGAACCCCTTATTTTACGACACTAAACCCCAGAACCAGCGAAACTCATACGGGGGGAGTTTGAACTGTGAAAAGGGAGAGGTGCACGGAAATTTAGGGGCGTCGCAGAAGATCAGGTCTGGTCTCGCACGCGCACGGTGCTGCGCGCAGGACAGATTGCTGATTGTGCCACTGGCTTTCGCGAGTGGGCGGGAGACAGACCCCCCGAACTGTGCCACTTCTGAGTCCACTAAGCCCCTGTTTCGGGCGAAACCCTGGGGACCTAGACTCGTGTGGTCCTGGTGCACAGGGGAGCTGGAAAGGCAGCGGTTAGAGGCACTACGGGTGCACGCACGCACAAGGACCGCTCCAGGGATTACCCAGTCACGTGAGACTCAGGGGCCCTGGAGGGCGGGGCCGACTGGAAGGCAAGGCGGTCCCTTAAGCCCTGAGACTCCACCCATTCCAAGCTCAACAGAGGCTTCTTCAGTTTTGCGTCTGGTATCATAAGGCTGAATCCAACACAGAAGTTTCCCCGACATAGTGAAAATGCCAGACAAGGGAAGGGATCACAAACAAAAGAAATGGAGGAAAAAAAACGACTGGATATAGAGTTCAAAACCACACTTATAAGGTTTTTCAAGAATATGCTAGAAAAATTTGATAAATTTAGTGAGACCCAAGAGGAGATGAAAAAGAATCAACTAGAAATTAAACATACACTGACTGAAATAAAAAATATTATACAGAGTCCTAACAGCAGACTAGAGAAAGGCAAGAATCAAGTAAAAAATTTGAAATATAGAGAAGCGACAACATTCAACTGGAAAAGCAAGAAGAGAAAAGAATCCAAAAATGTGAACATAATGTAAGGAGACTCTGGGACAGCTTCAAGTGTACCAACATCAGAATTGTGGGGGTGCCAGAAGAAGAGAGAGAGCAAGACACTGAAAACCTGTTTAAAGAAATACTGACTGAAAACTTCCCACATCTGGTCAAAGAAATAGACTTACAAGTCCAGGAAGCACACAGAACCCCATGTAAAAGGAATCCAAAGAGGACCACACCAAGACATATCATAATTAAAATACCAAGAGCAAAAGAGAAAGAGAGAATATTAAAAGCAGCAAGAGAAAAACAGTTTATTACCTACAAGGGAGCACCCATACGACTATCAGCTGATTTCTCAACAGAAACGATGCAGTCCAGATGGGAGTGGCAAGAAATATTCAATGTGATGAATAGCAAGAACCTACAACCAAGAATAATCTATCCAGCAAAGCTATCATTCAGAATTGAAGGGCAGATAAAGAGCTTCACAGATAAGAAAAAGCTAAAGGAGTTCATCAACTCCAAACCAGTATTATATGAAATGCTGAAATGTACTCTTTAAGAAGAGGAAGAAGAAAAAGATTAAAGTCAAAAAATTATGAACAGCAAATACGTATCTATCAACAAGTGAATCTGAAAATTAAGGGAATTGAAGATTTGATCAACAGAATAAACTGGGAAATATAATAGAATCAGGAGCACAGAAAGAGAGTGGACTGATAATTCTAAGGGGCAAGCGGGGAGGGGTCTACAGGGAGAGACTGGACAAAAATCATACACCTATGGATGAGATCAATGGGAGAGAGCTAAGGGCAGAGGGAGGGGTGGGAGCTGGGTGGAGGGGTGCTATGGAGGTGAAAAAAGAGAAACTAATGTAATAATCTGAATAATAAAGATTTAATTAAAAAATAAAAATAAATAAATAAATGAACAAAAAATAAAATAAAATTAAATAATAAAAAGGAGAAGAAGAAAAGAGAAAGAGAAAAAAGTCAGAGAAGAAAGAAAGAGGATAAGAGAGAAAAGAGGAACAAAATATAGATGTCAAGAGAAAACTCCAATAGTACAGTCACTAATCCCAACAAAGGTCAGCAACCAGTACCTGGAGATTAATACAAACTACAAATAACAACTGGTATCGAGGGAGGCGAGGAAAAAGAGAGGTAAAAAACAAACCAAAACAAAGTAAACAAAAAGCAAAATAAAACAAGTAGGATAAGCTAAAACAATCTTACCAAAAAGTACAAAAAATCGATGTAATCACCGTTCAGGCAAATAGCAACAAAAGGACATACATAAAAACAACTTTTTGGATAGTGAAGATAAGAAGAGAGAGGTTTGTATGAACTTGTAGTAAGGGATTTGAAATTAGATATATAAGTGGGGTGAAATTTTAACCAGGTAAAGAGAAAAATATGGAGAATCTAAAGTTGGAAAAGGGAAAGAGAAACAAGACAACAAAATGGGGAAAGTTAGGAGGAAAGTGTTGGCATAAAGATAGACTTGAGATGGAGTAAAATTATGCTAAAGGAAAGATGAAAATAGAATGTAGAACTCTAATCCCGAAGTAAAATAAAGAGAAAACAAAATGACACTTGTTTTTTTCCAAAAAGGTAAAATAGTAGTAGTAATAATACTAGTTGAAAACAAAAATGTAATAATTAAAAAGGTAAAATCAATTGAGGAGGAAAGAAAAAAATAGTTTTTTAATTAAAATATGCAAAAATGAAAA
>JAAGEH010000040.1:8758811-8787432 GCA_011751065.1 Lasiurus cinereus
TCCGTGGTCTTTTTTTGTTCCAGATGAATCTATGAAGAATTCTTTGTAGGTCTGTGAAATATGTCGTTGGTATTTTAATGGGTAGTGCGTTGAATCTGTAGATTGCTTTGGGTAGTATGGACATTTTAATGATGTTGATTCTCCCAATCCATGAGCATGGTATGCTCTTCCATCTGTTAACATCTTCCTCTATCTCTTTTTTCAGTGTCCTGTAGTTTTCTGCATAAAGGTCTTTTACCTCTTTAGTTAGGTTTATTCCTAGGTATCTTAATTTTTTTGGTGCGATGGTAAATGGGATTGCTTTTTTAGTTGCTCTTTCTGTAATTTCACTATTATTGTATAAAAATGCCACAGATTTCTTGGCATTAATTTTGTATCCTGCTACATTGCCGAATTCATTTATTAAGTCAGTTAGTTTTGGGATGGAGTCCTTCAGGTTTTTTATGTACAGCATCATGTCATCTGCAAATAAGGACAGCTTTACTTCTTCTTTTCCAATTTGGATGCCTTTTATTTCTTCTTGTTGTCTAATTGCAATGGCTAATACTTCCAGTACTATGCAGAACAGGAGAGGTGAGAGTGGGCATCCCTGTATTGTTCCTGTTCTTAGGGGAAATGGATTTAGTTTTTGCCCATTGAGTATGATGTTAGCTGTGGGTTTATCATAAATGGCTTTTATGATGTTGAGGTATGACCCTTCTATTTCCACTTTTCTGAGAGTTTTTATCAAGAAAGGATATTGGATTTTGTCAGATGCTTTTTCTGCATCAATTGATATGATTTTTATCTCTCAATTTGTTTATGTGATGTATCACGTTTATTGATTTGTGGATATTGTACCATCCCTGCATTCCTGGGATGAATCCTACTTGGTCATGGTGTATGATCTTTTTGATGTACTGCTGGATCTGATTTGCTAGAATTTTGTTGAGGATTTTGGCATCTATATTCATGAGAGATAATTCTCTTTCATTGTGTTATCTTTATCTTGTTTTGGTATTAGGGTGATGCTGGCTTCATAGAAGGTGTTTGGAAGTGTTCATTCTTGAATATTTTTAAATAGTCTGAGGAGGATAGGTTTTAATTCTTCCTTGAAAGTTTGGTAAAACTCTCCTGTGTAGCCATCTGGTCCCAGGCTTTTATTTGCTGGAAGCTTTTTGATGACTGCTTCAATTTCTTCCATAGTTATTGGACTATTAAGATGTTTCGATTCTTCCTGATTGAGTTTTGGAAGGTTATATTTTTCTAGGAATATGTCCATGTCTTGCAGGTTGTCCAATTTGTTGGAATAGAGTTTTTCATAGTATTTTTTAACAATCCTTAGTATTTCGGCGAGGTCTGTTGTTATTTCTCCTCTTTTATTTCTGATTTTGTTTATTTGGGTCTTCTCTCTTTGCTTCTTGGTGAGCCTGGCTAGAGGTCCATCAATCTTGTTTATCCTTTCAAAGAACCAGCTCTTGGTTTTCTTGATCTTTTGAATTGTTTCTTTGGTCTCTATGTTGTTTTTCTCCACTCTGATCTTCACTATTTCCTTCCTTCAGCTTACACTAGGCTTTTCTTGTTGCTTTCTTTCTAGCTCTTTGAGTTGTAGGTTTAGGTAATTTATTAGCCGTTTTTCCTGTTTTTTGCTGTAGGCTTGTAGGTCTATGAACTTCCCTCTTAAGACCACTTTTACTGTGTCCCATAAATTTTGTATTGTTGTGTTGTCATTGTCATTTGTTGCCATGATGTTTTTTATTTCTTCCTTGATCTCTCTGGTTACCCAGTCGTTGTTTAGTCTCCATGTGTTTCATTTCTTTCTATTGTTTTTATTATAGTTGATTTCCAGTTTTATGCCACTGTGGTCTGAGAAAATGCTTGATATGATTTCTATCTTCTTAAATTTGAAGAGACTATTCTTATGACCCAACATATGATCTGTCTTTGAAAATGACCCATGTGCACTAGAGAAGAATGTATATTCTGTGACTTTGGGGTGAAATGTTCTGAAGATGTCAATTAATTCCATCTAGTCTAGTGAGTTATTTAGGATTGATGTCTCTTTGCTGATTTTTTGTTTAGAGGATTTGTCCAGTGGTGACAGTGGGGTATTAAAGTCTCCTACTATGATTGTATTGCTATCAATCTCTCCCTTAATATATTCCGGGAGTTTTTTTATGTATTTAGGTGCTCCTATATTGGTTGCATATATATTTACCAGAGTTATTTGTTCTTCTTGGATTGTTCCCTTTAGTATTATGAAATGGCCTTCTATATCTCTTGTTATGTCCTTCACTTTGAGATCTAATTTGTCTGATATAAGTATTGCAACCCCAGCTTTTTTTCATTTCCATTTGCCTGAAATAGCATCTTCCATCCCTTCACTCTCAATCTGTGTGCATCTCTTTTCCTGAAGTGGATTTCTTGTAGACAGCAGATATATGGATCATGTTTCCCTATCCAATCAGTTACCCTATGTCTCTTGATTGGAGCATTTAATCCATTTACATTTAAAGTTATTATTGATAGGTACTTATCTGTAGCCATTTTTAGTCTTTACTCCAGAGTTCCTTCTTTGCTTTGTATTTCTTTTTATTACAGCAAACCCTTTAACATTTCTTGCATTGCTGGTTTGGTGATAATATATTCCCTTAGTCCTTTTTTTCTGTGAAGCTTATGATTTCATCTTCAATTTTGATTGAAAGCCTTGCAGGGTACAGTATTCTTGGATTCAGACCTTTCCTTTGCATGACTATGTATATTTCATTCCATTCCCTTCTGGCCTAATGAGTTTCTGTTGAGAAATCAGTAGCTAGTCTTATGGGGGTTCCTTTGTGGGTAACTTTCTGTTTCTCTCTGGCTGCTTTTAAGATTCTTACTTTGTCGTTGGTGTTTGCCAATTTAATTATAATGTGCCTTGGTGTCAGTTTTGTGGGGTTCATTTTGCTTGGGACTCTGTGAGCTTCTTGGATTTGTCTGGGTTTTTTCTTTCCTATATTGGGGAAATTTTCTGTCATTATTTCTTCAAACAGGTTCTCTAATCCTTGGTCAGTTTCCACTCTTTCTGGAACCCCAATTATGCGGATGTTGTTTTGTTTCATGTTATCCCAAAGTTCCCTTAGGCCCTCCTTTCGCTTTTTAATTTTTTTTTTCTATAAGCTGCTGTACTTGGGTATTTTTTCCTACTGTGTCTTCTAGTTCACTGATGCAGTCCTCTGCTTCTTTTAGTCTACTTTTGATGCTTTCTATTGAGTTCTTTAAAGCAGTGATGTCATTTTTCATTTCTTCTTGCTTCTTGTTCATTTCCTCTTGGGTCTTCTTCATTTCCTCTTGGCTCTTACTCACATTGTCGATTTTGTCTTCCATTCTCTTCATCCACCTTATGATCATTTCTCAGAACTCTTTCTCTGGCAGGCTTATTTCTGCTTCTATTTCGTTTACTTCCTTTTCTGGTGATACCTGCCTTTCTGTTGTATGCGGGCTGTTTCTTTTTCTGCCCATCGTCTTTCTTCTCCGGGTGTCTGGTTATGTAGTTCTCTCTCCTATGTTGATTCAAAGGCACAAACTACAACATGACCTGGTACAACACACAAGGCACTGAACAGAAATGTATTCACGATGTTAATAATCACAAATAAGGTGACCACCAATGAAAGACAAATTAGGGGTAAGCAGAGAAAGAAGAAGAGGGAAATGAGGAAAAAAGAAAGGAAAAAAGTACCAAAATCAAATTGGGAAAGGGAGAAATAAATAAATAAATAAATAAATAAATAGGAGGAATCCAAGATGGCGGCATAGGTAAACACCTACACTGCTGCCTCACACAACAATTTCAAAACTACAACTAAAAGACAGAACGGACATCATCCAGAACCACAGGAAAGCTGGTAGAGTGTAAGTTCTACAGCTAGAAGGAAAGAGGGGGGCTCACGGAGACCCAGAGGAGCTGCAAAAAGCCGAGGTACGGAGACGCGCACGCTGAGAGAGCGGGTGCCGGAGTACCTGGCTGGCTTTCTCTGGCGAGAGGGAAACGGAGACTCCCAACAGCATTGAACCCCTTATTTTACGACACTAAACCCCAGATCCAGCGAAACTCATATGGGGGGAGTTTGGACTGTGAAAAGGGAGAGGTGCACGGAAATTTAGGGGCATCGCAGAAGATCAGGTCTGGTCTCACACGTGCACGGTGCTGCGCGCAGGACAGATTGCTGATTGTGCCGCTGGCTTTCGCGAGTGGGCGGGAGACAGACCCCCCGAACTGTGCCACTTCTGAGTCCACTAAGCCCCTGTTTCGGGCGAAACCCTGGGGACCTAGACTCGTGTGGTCCTGGTGCACAGGGGAGCTGGAAAGGCAGCGGTTAGAGGCACTACGGGTGCACGCACGCACAAGGACCGCTCCAGGGATTACCCAGTCACGTGAGACTCAGGGGCCCTGGAGGGCGGGGCCGACTGGAAGGCAAGGCGGTCCCTTAAGCCCTGAGACTCCACCCATTCCAAGCTCAACAGAGGCTTCTTCAGTTTTGCGTCTGGTATCATAAGGCTGAATCCAACACAGAAGTTTCCCCGACATAGTGAAAATGCCAAGACAAGGGAAGGGATCACAAACAAAAGAAATGGAGGAAAAAAACGACTGGATATAGAGTTCAAAACCACGCTTGTAAGGTTTTTCAAGAATATGCTAGAAAAATTTGATAAATTTAGTGATACCCAAGAGGAGATGAAAAAGAATCAACTAGAAATTAAACATACACTGACTGAAATAAAAAATATTATACAGAGTCCTAACAGCAGACTAGAGAAAGGCAAGAATCAAGTAAAAAATTTGAAATATAGAGAAGCAGACAACATTCAACTGGAAAAGCAAGAAGAGAAAAGAATCCAAAAATATGAAGATAATGTAAAGAGACTCTGGGACAGCTTCAAGTGTACCAACATCAGAATTGTGGTGGTGCCAGAAGAAGAGAGAGAGCAAGACACTGAAAACCTGTTTAAAGAAATACTGACTGAAAACTTCCCACATCTGGTAAAAGAAATAGACTTACACGTCCAGGAAGCACACAGAACCCCATATAAAAGGAATCCAAAGAGGACTACACCAAGACATATCATAATTAAAATACCAAGAGCAAAAGAGAAAGAGAGAATATTAAAAGCAGCAAGAAAAAACAGTTTATTACCTACAAGGGAGCACCCATACGACTGTCAGCTGATTTCTCAACAGAAACGATGCAGTCCAGATTGGAGTGGCAAGAAATATTCAATGTGATGAATAGCAAGAACCTACAACCAAGAATAATCTATCCAGCAAAGCTATCATTCAGAATTGAAGGGCAGATAAAGAGCTTCACAGATAAGAAAAAGCTAAAGGAGTTCATCAACTCCAAACCAGTATTATATGAAATGCTGAAAGGTACTCTTTAAGAAAAGGAAGAAGAAAAAGATTAAAGTCAAAAAATTATGAACAGCAAATACGTATCTATCAACAAGTGAATCTGAAAATTAAGGGAATTGAAGATTTGATCAACAGAATAAACTGGGAAATATAATAGAATCAGGAGCACAGAAAGAGAGTGGACTGATAATTCTAAGGGGCAAGCGGGGAGGGGTCTACAGGGAGAGACTGGACAAAAATCATACACCTATGGATGAGATCAATGGGAGAGAGCTAAGGGCAGAGGGAGGGGTGGGAGCTGGGTGGAGGGGTGCTATGGAGGTGAAAAAAGAGAAACTAATGTAATAATCTGAATAATAAAGATTTAATTAAAAAATAAAAATAAATAAATAAATAAATGAACAAAAAATAAAATTAAATTAAATAATAAAAAGGAGAAGAAGAAAAGAGAAAGAGAAAAAAGTCAGAGAGGAAAGAAAGAGGATAAGAGAGAAAAGAGGAACAAAATATAGATGTCAAGAGAAAACTCCAATAGTACAGTCACTAATCCCAACAAAGGTCAGCAACCAGTACCTCGAGATTAATACAAACTACAAATAACAACTGGTATCCAGGGAGGCGAGGAAAAAGAGAGGTAAAAAACAAACCAAAACAAAGTAAACAAAAAGCAAAATAAAACAAGTAGGATAAGCTAAAACAATCTCACCAAAAAGTACAGAAAATCGATGTAATCACCGTTCAGACAAATAGCAACAAAAGGACATACAGAAAAACAACTTTTTGGATAGTGAAGATAAGAAGAGAGAGGTTTGTATGAACTTGTAGTAAGGGATTTGAAATTAGATATATAAGTGGGGTGAAATTTTAACCAGGTAAAGAGAAAAATATGGAGAATCTAAAGTTGGAAAAGGGAAAGAGAAACAAGACAACAAAATGGGGAAAGTTAGGAGGAAAGTGTTGGCATAAAGATAGACTTGAGATGGAGTAAAATTATGCTAAAGGAAAGATGAAAATAGAATGTAGAACTCTAATCCCGAAGTAAAATAAAGAGAAAACAAAATGACACTTGTTTTTTTCCAAAAAGGTAAAATAGTAGTAGTAATAATACTAGTTGAAAACAAAAATGTAATAATTAAAAAGGTAAAATCAATTGAGGAGGAAAGAAAAAAATAGTTTTTTAATTAAAATATGCAAAAATGAAAAATAAATTTAAAAAAAGGAAAAGAAAAAAATAGAATGGTCATTCACTTCCACTATTGTTCTGCTTGGCACTCCTGTTTCCCAGTAGGGAGGGTATTGCAGTTCCCTATGTTCCACTGCTAAGATGTGTTTTAATCTCTTTATTCTTTTGTGGTTATGCGAGAGTCAATTTGTGTGTCATCCAATGGGTGGCAGTGTTTCGGAACTGACCTCTGAGACAAAGCACAGGACCTCTCTAGGCTGTGCTCAGATCCTGCTATTCTGTGGTTCTCAAAACCGGTTTGTGGGGATTTTGCAGCCGAGACACTGTAATAACTCCCAGGCTGTCCTTTTGCCTCAGATCAAAATGAGCTGTCAACAGCTCCAAGAGTCAGCTTCCACACTTAGGGATCATACCCTTCCCCACATCCATGGACCTCTCCAGAGGCAGCTTTTTCGCAGCCCGGTTCCCACAGTGTGCACGTCCCTGTTCTGCAGGACAAGAGACCTCACCTTATCCCAGGCGAAATCTGACCTTTCCGTGTGCCATGTGGATCTCCTCTCTGGAATCTTTTTTTAAAAAGACAGAACGAAGGCCAAGAGATATATGAAATCATGCTCAAAGTCACTAATTATCTGAGAGATGCAAATTAAAACAACAATGCGGTACCATCTCGAACCTGTCAGAATGGCTATCATCAACAAATAACAAAAGACAAGTGCTGGTGAGGATGCAGAGAAAAAGAAACCCTCATGCACTGCTGGTGGGAATGCAGACTAATGCAGTCACTATGGAGAACAGTATGGAGTTTTCTCAAAAAACTAAAAATGGAACTCCCATTTGACCCAGTAATCCCACTTCTAGGAATATATACTAAGAAACTAGACACACCAATCAGAAAGGATATACGCATCGCTATGTTCCTAGCAGCACAATTTACAATAGCTAAGATTTGGAAACAGTTTAGGTGCTCATCAGAAAACTATACAAAATGGAATGCTATGCTGCCATAAAAAAAGAAATTCTTGCCATTTTCAGCAACTTGGATGGAACTGGGGAGCATTATGTTAAGTGAAATAAGCCAGTCAATGAAAGAAAAATACCACATGATCTCACTCATTTGTGGATAATAAAGAACATTATAAACTAATGAACAAAAAGATAGATACAGAGGCAGTAAAGCATTAAACAGACTGTCAAATTACAGCAGGAAGGATAGGAAGAGGTGGGGTAGATAAGAGATCAACCGAAAGACTTGTATCATGCATATAAGCATAACCAATGGATGCAAGTCACCTAAGGATAAGAGCATGTATGGGAGTGGGGTGGGGCTGGGGCAATGGGACGATATGTACACATGTAATAACTTAATTTAAAAAATTGAAAAAACTTATGCTATAATGCAGGATACAGATTTTGGTGGGGCCAAGTTGTTTTGCATATGTAAATTTTATTAACAAAATTTTAAATGTTTTGAATTCTTTTATTAAGTCTTTCTAAAACATTTTATGTCTTCACTAGTAGCCCTGTGCATGAATCTGTGTGCCAGTAGCTTGGTGCTACCTTCCTGTAGTTCCTCCCCTGCTGCCCTGCCTTCCTGTAGCTCTCCCCACCCTACCCCAGACTCATAGCTTGCTGCCCTGCCCACTCCTGTAACTCTCAGTCAACTGCTAGTAGCCAGGTAGTTTGATGCCACCCTTCTGTAACTCTCCATCCATTGCCCTGCCCTCCTTTAGCTCTCCCCGCCCTCCTCCCCTTCCCTACTTCCCTCTCATAGCTTGCTGCCCTGCCCACTTCTGTAGCTCTCCACACCTGCCCACTTGTACCTCACTGGCCCATCCTTCTGCTGATCGTGATCTGGTTGTGACCCACTTGGTCGTTAAACCTCAGGGCATAATGGCTAATTAACATATTCCTCTCTTATTATATAGGATAACTTAAATAAAGTAAACCTTTCCTTGTTAACCCTGAGTGATCATTCAGTTGGCCAAAAATTCCTACCTCTACTCAGCACTTCGCTAATGGTATTTGGATGCCAGAATTAAGATAGATCTTAAATGATGAGCTAATAACAAGAGGTGAAAGTTAATAAATACAACTACAAATTTCTACATCCATATTATAAAAATAAACCAATCATTGGGAAGACATATCTTAATAAGAGCACATGTTTTAAAAACCAAGAGTTTGATTGTCAACAGCATGATATTCTTGCCAAAAAACTAATGAGATCCTGGCACATTCTCAGAAGCAAAGTCTCCAAAATAAAGGAAGTTCTACTCCATTCCATGCATGTGGGTTCCTACATAAAGTCATATATTTGGCTCCAGATAAAGACCTTTAATAGGCCCATTAATAAATTAGGACCAATCTAGTATAGTGATTAAAAACATGGAATTAGGAATTCAAAAGATGGGAACTAAAATATCAGCTTCAGCAACTCATGCATGTTAGTTTACCACTTTGGGCTTAGTTTCCTTTCTGCCAAGTGTTAATATTCCAAACATAAGAATCTACATTATGTAATGTATGGTGATTTCAAATGCATATATCATGGTATTTTTATGAGAAGCAAGTGACAAAACACCTAGCAATATTTACTGTACTCTAAAGGTAAAATACTAGCTCTAGCTTGTTTGTCTCAGTGGATAGAATGCTGACCTGCAGACCAAAGGTTTCCAAGTTTAGTTCTGGTCAAGGGCACATACCTTGCATGCAGGAGGCAACCTATCAATGTGTTTCTCTCACATCGATATTTCTCTCTGACTTTCCCTCACTCTTCCACTCTTTAAAAATCAATGGAAAAATAACCTTAGGTGAAGAATAAATAAGTAAATAAGTAAGTAAGTAAGTAAATAAATAAATAAATAAATAAATAAATAAATAAAGGTGAGTTACTAAGCATAATGCTTATCAAAGATAAAATTCTCAAAAAATGGTTGAAACATTTTAAGTATAAGGAATTACACAGGGCAATCAATTTTCTTTAAGTTAACTTCCTATGAAAATCTAAATCTGGGAGAATGGTCATCTTGAAAAGAACATTGGGGTTGCTATGTCAAATATTTGAAGGTTGTAACACAGATAAAAGAACAAAAACCAATAAGTCCAAGTTATAGGGAGACAAATGGCTTTTAACTTAACACAGGAATAACTGTTCAATGAGCAGTTGAAAAATTAAGCTGCTGCTACATGCAGTGGTGAGTTTCACAGCAGTGAGAAATTCTATAACTACCTTGAAATTTTATGAATCTATGAAAACGCCCTAGTGTTCCTCTATTGTGTGGAGTGTCTCTCTGGACATTTCATCAACTTACTAGTCACTTCAAGGTTGCAAAAGTCTAAAAGCCAAAATCCTGTATTTCCAAGTCCCAGGATCATTTCAGCTTCGAACATTTGCCCTGTTTCCTGTGCCAATTGTCTTTCTCTCATCTCACAAAACTGAAATAACCAAGGATATTCCTCATTTGAGGGAAAATAAGATGACCACCTCCTTTGATGTCTAGCCCAAACAAAGCCCAATTTCCTTCCAGATGAATTTCATCCCATTCTGCACAAACTTTCAGCATCTGACTCAGAGACACTTAAATAATCCATAGGAAATCTATCATTTCTGCATACTATACTTTCATTATAGAATACTTTCATATAGTTGTCAGCAGAGTAGAGCAGGAATAAGAAAATAGAAATTTTGTACATCAATTTTTAGTTTAACAAAAGAAAAAATTTTAAACAATTATTACTGTCCAGTAATAAAGTGACTGTCTCTAGGGATTGTGATGGCCCTATCAGTAAAGATGTTAGAACTGAGGCTAGATAGGTATGAGGATGAAGTGGGGGGGGGGGGGGGTTCAAACTAGATTATCTTTAAAGTCCATTCCAAACATAAGAATCTATATTATATAATGTGTGGTGATTTCAAATGGAGTAAAGGAAGAAAAATCACCCTGCATGTAGAAATAAATGAATCAGATTGAAATGACACATCTGCATTTGCTATAAACACTTTAACTTTCAAAATAAAACAAAAACTTCCATTTCAAATACCTTTTTTTGCTCTTTTCTTCACCAAGGGTAGTGTTTTCTAGTGATAATGCTTACAGTACATTACAAAGACATAGGAATTTTCTAAGAATATACATATAAGTAAAAAAATACTTAGTCCATAAAACTTGAAGTGTGGCAATTATATAAGATCCTCTGAAAATGTCTAACAAAGCTTGAACTTGGTTACTGATTCCCCTTTCAAATTATGAAAACACAATCACCCAGTAGGGTATGAAATTAAATGCATAGAACATAGGTGAATACACAGATATATATAGAAAAGAAGCTACCACCAGATCATCCCAAAGCTGTTTCTATAATTAAAACTCTGTCTTTCTGACTTTTGCAAGTAGCAATGTGTCCCATTGAACAATTTCATTCTTTTAGTGTCCTCAGGCACTTATGTGAAGATGAATGTGGGGACTTTTGACACACTTCCTTCATATTACTAAGAGTATACACCTCCTCAGGAAAATATTCATTCTCTGTCTTAACAAAGAGCATGACAGTCTCAACCTCTGGCATTTCCTCTTTAATAAACAGGGAACTTGTACATGGGCTGAAAAACATCATTAAACACATTTCCTGTAGTCATGCAGTAATTTAGTTGCCATGGTAATCTTTGGTAACTTGAAAAGTACTTTGGAGTGTTCATTTCTAATGCTTGTTTTTAAAAATCCTAGAACTTTTTAAAGTCCTAGAGGATAAAGAGGCTGAAAATGCTTTTTTCTTTCAATTTCTAACCATGGACTCATTAAATAGAGCACAGCTATTCACAATAAGACAGCCATTACACCTCTGACAATGATCACTTCATCATTTCCTACCTCAAGACATTCTTAGAGACTATCTATATCTTCCCAACTGAATGAAGAGCATTAACTCAGGTCTCTGTGGCAGTGAAGAGAATTAATTCATGAAATAAGCACTTTTCCATAATAGTCTCCAAAGTTCACAGTTGAGCACTGTCATTTTGGCCTTCCATCAATAATAATAGGGTGACAAAGTACATTTTGAAGCAGTTTAACAAAGAAGCATCAGATAACCTGGGACTTGGACACCTCCAGGCTTTACCCAAGGAAACACTGTCAGACAGAAGGCTCTGATAATTCACAGCCGTAAACCACTCTGTTCATCAACTATGTCAGGGCTCAAAAGGTTTCAGGAAACACTGCCTGGAAGACTTTTTTTGGCTAATAATTACATTTGAAAACTGACCTTTAATCTTTATTTCACATTATCATCCTATCATTAGCCAAGGATAATACAAGAGCATTTTTCAAATATGATTTCATAGACTGAAGATGTTCTAAAGACTTCATCCAAAGAAAGACACTATTATTAGTTTTACCAGACTCTGACTATATCCTGGGTTTTATAAAAGAACTTAAGTAAAATTAATGGTTTTACTAGAGTTAAATAAGCAGCCACCCACAATTCTTTTCTGCGGGGCTCCCTTGGTCACATTAGAATAGAGTTAACACGCATGAAGTAAAGCAGTGCAGGCTAAGTGATAAAAGGAGTAGTGACCTAGAAGACAAGAGTCTACTTTGATCTTAAGCAAACCTATTTACTATCCCTAAGTCTGTTATCTCATCTGTAATCTATGAGCTAAATAGAGCATGTGACTCCAGTCATTGTGTAGCTGGAACACAGAAAGATAAGCACATAGAAGAAAAGATGAGGTTTGGTCAGGTAGTCAGGAGTCAGGCCATGCCTTGTAGGTCTTCTCAAATAATCTGATATTTACCCTAAAAACAGTAGGATAAAAACACAGTAAAGGATTTAATCAAGAGGTAAAGTGATCAGTGATGTATTTTGGAAAGCTAACTGTGGAGTTTGGTTTGGAGATCAGAGCAGAGACATGAAAACGAGTCAGTAAACTACCTCAGTAGCCCAGGTGATTGATGGTGAATGCTTAGAGTATGGCAATGAAGATGAAAAAAAAGGGATGAACTTGAGAGATACTTAGAAGGTAAAATCAACAGGATTTTATGATGGATGGTAGGGAGAAATAGCTAGATAAGAGATCAATCAAAGGACTTGTATGCATGCATATAAGCATAACCAGTGAACACAGACACTGGGGGATTGGGGTATGCCTGGGAGGGAGGGGGGCAATGGGGAGATATGTATAAAAAATTAATAAAAATTTAAAAAAAAAGAATGGCTTAGGGGGAACACTTTGTAAAATATATGGTTGGCTAACCACTATGCTTACAATTAAAACTAATACAAAATAATATTGATTGTAAACTGAAATTTAAATTTTTTTAAAAATGTATTGGAATTTACTGAATCAACAAATAGAAAAAAAAAGGTATGGCTCAAAATTTGATGGTTCATGATCAGCATATGGAATTCAATTGATGCCATGGTACTGAGCAAGTACAAAGTTAAGAAAGAAGAGGCCCTGGAGTCAAACTCTCAGAATCTCCAACAATCTGACTTCAGAGTATAAAAGTAAGAATTATGAATAAGACTGGGAAGGGAGAAGCCATATAAACTGAGTGGAAAACCAAAATTCACTATTACAGGAGACAAGGGAAAAGTGTTGTTGTTGTTGTTGGAGAGACTGTTCAATATTGATTTTAGTGACTGGAGGTCACTGATGATCTTAGTGAAAAACTCTGGTGAGCTCAGAAGCAAGATGACAAAGAGAAGATTTTAAAACTTTATATAATAATTTATCCCAAAAGAATTTTAGATAAAGGAAAGTCACAAAAAGAATACTTGAATGGGTCATGCTTAAAAAGAAAAAGAAAAATTGGATTTTGAGCAGTGTTCTTCTGTTAAAGACCCAAACTACTCTGTAAATAAAACTACAGTGCATTTGTGCACCACCAGGCACAGAACCCCTCAGTGGAGAATTTATATTCCATTTGAGTATAGGACAAGCCTTCATGAATCATAGTCCCAACAAATCCTAGAGGCTTACTATGTCAGGTTCTCAGAGTCTGGGTAAGGAAACCACTGAATACATGAAACCGCCTTATTGTAAGGAATCTTTGTACTATCACAGATGTTTATAGAGCATATTCTATGTCCAAAGGACTATGCTGGATGCTAAAGCACAAAGAAAAGGTCTGGAAGTCAGTTTAAACCTATGAAAGGACTACCCTGGGGGGCTTTCCTGGGTATGACTATACAATTACTCCCTCCCAATTCATAATGTGGACTGAATGGCAGCAGATTGTATTTTATTGGAAGCATTGAATTTTGGCTCAATCAGCTCTTTGAATAGTATGAAATGATCCTGGAGATAACAGCACTTTCCTCTCTTAAGTCTTCTTTGGCAACTGTGCTCATTCATTCATTCATTCATTCATTCATCATTCTCCAGTCATTCAACTATATACCAGGCTCTAGATCTGGCACTGGAAATTCAATAGTGAGCAAGATAGACATGGTCCTTGGCCTTGAAAAACTTGATAGAGGATTTCCCCATTCTTGATGTATTGGCCTGAGTGGTCAGTAGCCAGTACTGATAGGATGGGGTTATTAGCCTTTTATACTGGTAGATGGCTATGTTTAGGATCAGGGTCAATTTTCAGCCATTATGGGAACTTTTGCGGGGGGGGAGAGAAAGAGCCCCTGAGAAGCAATGGGTGATTGGGGGTGGAGAGGATGAGGGAAGGGTATAGTAAAGTATCTGCAGGTGCCTAAGAACCCTTGATAAAGAAAGATCTTGCCAGCAGCACTTTATTTAGACTTACAGATGCCATGATTTAGAAGGGCCATTTAATGTCATGTAATCTCTTACCACTTCCCCAATACAAGACTCCCCTCTACTGTATACCCTGCATCCAGCTTGTTTTACAAGGCAGCAGGTGTCATGCTGAGCAGTACTGTTAGGGTGTTTCCCACTCACCTCCACCAGTCTTCTTGGTTCTGATGATCTTATGACTCTGTCCCTGTGGCAGAGACTACCTTATATATAATACAAGCCCTGCCCCCAATGCTCAACCAATTCTTCTAAATGAAGATCATAATCCCACCTTCAATGGATTGTAAAAAGTAATCAGAACAAGGCTTTATCAAACTGACTTCGGTCTTGTTCCCCATTCTCCCTTCCTTGGCACCAAGATCTTCTGGCAATAGGATCTTGGGATGTTTGTCTGTCAAGAGGGGTCCTTCTAGAGACTCAAGCCCTATCACCAAATCATACTTATATAGCTGGGTTTCTGCTTTCTGCCTAGAAATCTTCTCCTTCCCCACAAAACAATGTTCAGCACCCCTGATAGAATGTGCACCTGTTTGGTCTTAGAGTCAGGAGTCTTAAATCCCCAGTTCCCATTTGGATACTTCCTGACTATGTGAGCTCAAGCAGGTTGTTTACTGTTTTGTCTTCATCTATGAGAGGTGATGTAATAACACCTATCTCAGGTTGGGATCAGGATGATCAAATGAGATCACTTATTGAAAACCCTTTGGAAATCATGGAGCATTCTGCAAATCCTAGACTTCCTTGCATTCTCCATTCCTGAGCATACTGTAGGCTCTGGGATCTTGTAACCTATGCCATTGTGGATGGACCCTGGTGTGGTAGACTCTGATCTGCCTTTAGGAATAAATCATCTCCTTTCTCTAATCCATGAAACAGTCATATCATCATCAGATGATGGCCCCACTTGAAGGCCCTCCTTGTCCTCATTCCTATTTAGTAATACCTCATCTGAATACTCCCTTTTTTCCCAATAATGTTACTTTATCTCATTCCTAGCTTCAGTTTTCAGTAGATTTCTCCCTTTCATCCTCTACAATTTTCCAGTTAACAAACTAGTCTAGACTTCTAAGAAATGTGAGGATAGAAAGGCTGGAGGAACCTGGGAATCCCATGACAGTTTCTGGAACATGTGTGACATGAGGGTGAATAATACTTGAACAAATCTCATTAGTTTTCCAGATGTCTCTGTGTGTGTACCTTTCTATTGACAGTGATTATGCAAGTGTGACATTTGTTTTAATGAGCATGTCAGGTGTGTTTTGCTGTATTATAATATATGATTGACTAAAGTAACAACTTGATAACAACTGCATAAGAATATGTGGAGCTGTAAGAACAGAGCTCTGGCAAATTTCTCTACTAATGGCACAATCTCTGCTGGTCATTAGGAGACTAAATTTTCTATAATTCTAATCCCACTATGTGACAAAGAATTCAGATATTCAAGACCCTTATCTAGTGATAATTTTTGCCAAACTCCTTTGAAGACATGAAAGTGGCTTGGAGCTACAGCCAGCAGTCAGTACTCTTAGTTTTCAGGCCATATGTGAACTTGCTGAGGAACTGTTCAGGTTTATAGGAAGGACATACTTTATTCTGGAGACACACAATGGTAGAGTTCTTTTAGAGTAAGACCACACCTGAGTTTGAATTCTAGTTTCTGTCCTTTCTTACCACATAATATTAGCAAAGTAACTGTGGATCTTGGTTTTCTTATCTGTAGAAATAAAATATTATGTCTACTTAGTACATGGGCCCTCAATAATATTTTTAGAGGGCAAGACAACCAAGACATTAGCTTTCTGTTCATTGTCTTAGATATTAATGAAAGTACCTTACCCTAGATTTGTCTCCTTAATTTTCCTCCTGCCTCTAGACTAAATTCTCCCTATCCTGACTGTCTCTCTCCACCTGTATGATAAAATGTCAAACCTTCTTCAGAGAGATACATTTAAGTAACCAGAACAATGAGAATTGATGATCTCTCCTCTCACTGGGCTCTGGTAGTTGTCTGGCAGTATCAGGAGAAGAGATCATTGACAAGAAGGTTCTTCCACTTCAGTCTGTGGCTGGGTAGGAAGTAAAGGTGGCCTGCTGGAGGAAGAACTCCTATCATTCTCTGGGACACAAACAAGGCAGCACCAAGGAAATCAACTCGTCAAAATTGAATCAATCACCAATTTAGTTTGATGTAGTTCTGCTTGTTTATTTTTGCTTTTATTGTTTGTGCTATTGTTGTCAAATCCAAAAAAATCATTGCCAAGACCAATGTCAAGGAGCTTCTTCTCTATGGTTTTGTTGTTATTGTTTGAGTTAGGAAAACAGGATATTGAAGACAGATTTGCACTCCAATTTTTATTACAACATTATTCACAATAATCTAGATATGATAACAACCTATGTGTCCATTAAGCAGATGAATAGATAAAGAATGAAATATTATGAAACAATGAGAAATAAGGAAATCCTGCCATTTGCAACAATATAGATGGACCTTAAGGGCATTATGCTAAGTGAGATAAGTCAGATAGAGAAAGAAAAATCCTATATAATAAAAGCCTAATATGTTAAGTATCTGACCCATGGACCATTTGACCATTTGACCAGCCGCTATTATGTGACGTACACAGACCACCAGGGGGCAGACACTATAGCCAGTAGATTAGCTTGCTGCTGGGAACCTGCTGATCAGGACTGGGCAAGATGGACCAGACACTCCCTGGAGCCCTTCTGCAGTCCCTCCCAGCCTAGATTGTGCACTGGTAGGGTCCCTTGCCTGGCCTGCATCCTCTTGCAATCCAGGACCCCTTGAGGGATGTTGGAGAGTCAGTTTCAGCCCAATCCCCACAGACCAGACTGAGGACCCCACCGGTGCACTAATCTGTGCACCAGGCCTCTAATACTGTATAATATCACTTATATGTGGAATCTAAAAAGACCAAGTTTATAAAAATAGAGAATGGTGGTAATCAGGGATTGGGAAATAGAATTGGGGAGATACAGTTTAAAGGTACAAACTTGCAACTAGTAGGTACATAAGTTTTGGAGATTTAATGCATGGCATAGTGATTATAGTCAACAATACTGTATTATAAGCTTTAAAGTTGCTAAGATACTAGATCCTAATTGTTCTCACCATAAAGAAGAAATAGTAATTAATAAAAAAGCAAGGGCAAGAAGTCTGATCTTTAGGCTTATTCTCTTTCAGACAGTATCCAAGTCCTTCCAAGGGAACTTTGGGAACAGCACTAGTAGCACTCTGTTCTCTTAAGTTCTTCTAGATAATTTCTGCTCAGTTCTCTCTTCTTTAAAATGTCAAGTTATCTATATAAATGGTTTTGTCTTACAAAAATAAGGTCCTCTATCCCCTGTGCCATCAGTGGACCTTTGATAGTTTTAGGATTTTATTAGTTAAAAGTTGGGTGTGAATTTAATCTATGCTCTCCTTGGGATGTCAACTGTGTTAAGTTTATTATAAAACAAATTTACTCATTTCAAATACTGAAGGCCTTTTTGAAACTGCACTTTTTAGAAATCTTGGCTTTAAGATCCACAAATAATCCAAAAACATTTTAATAATTAAAGGTCTCAACCTTAACCCACATGAAAAATTCAGCCAGAATTCCTAATTAAATAAAATTATTTGAACTTTAATTCATATAACATAGGCTTGAGTGTTTTCAAAGTAGGTCCTTCAAAACAGATCCAAAAGGCCTAAATAATTCATTGACAATCAAGAATTGGATATCATTACTCAACCCCAAGAATGGGGTCAAGCTGAATGAACAGAGAAATGATATATAAAGGTAGTCACAGCTTGGTAAGACCTTCCCAAATAGGCAACACAGTAACACCTCATCCCTCACAGCACAAATAGCAATTCATCATCATATGCTACTATATTTTTTACTTAAGAATAGAATTTAACAAGCTTATTTTAGAACCTGATTAATTACCATTTTTAGAAAACTTAAAGACTTTAAATCTTTTCCATACTGTGTGTGATTACACCTAATTAAAGTTTGCATCTTCCACAGAAAGGTAGAACATCAGTTCTAATTTTATACACTAGTGTGATGGAAAGCATAAAGCATCAAATTGCAAATAGGAGACTTGGGTTCTGCTTTTCTTAAATGCCTGACTTGGTCACTGCTTTTCTTAAATGCCTCAGTTTTGACATCCATAATAAATGGGCAGAGTTCATAAGAACAAACTATGTCATCAGCATTCATTTTTAAACTATGTGCTGAACACCATGCTATTTACTGGTATACATGTGAACAAGGAAGGCATGATTCCTAATTTCACAGAGCTTCTATTTGTTCCAAATACTTTTACTGCTATTTAATCACTATTATGACACTCTCGGGATCCACTGAGGACACATGAAGTTAATAAGTCACAAGACAGTAAATATTTGTTTAATATTTACAATGTGCAAAACATTGTTCTAGATAAATTGGAAGTTAATGTCCCTCATTAGACCTATGTTTATAGCAAGAGAGTAGAAAGTCACATTCATCATTGTATTCTGTCTAGCACAGTGTCTGGTACTCTGTAAGTGCTCAATATATAATTGGTGAATGACCAAATGAGTCAATTTTGGAGAAAAAAAATTATGGTCCTTGCTGTCATGGGATTGGAATCTAACAAGGAATTTAAAGCATCTGTGCATCTATGCATCAACTACAATAATTAAAGCATGTTATAAAAAGATATTGAGGATACAAAAGAAAAGCAGGAACACAAAGATACTCATACTACACCAAAGGTCATAGAAACATTATTTATAATAGCCAAAACGTGGAAACAACCGTAATGCTCATTAACAGATGAATGAATAAACTAAATGGAATATATATCAGCCTTAAAAAGGAAGAAAATTTTGACCTATGCCACAATATGTGTGAATCTTGAAGACATTATGCTAAGTGAAATAAGTAAGACACCAAATGACAAATATCATATGGCTCCACTGATGTGAGGTACTTAGAATAAGCAAATTCACCACGACAGAAAGTAGGGTGGTGGTTACCAGGGACTGGGGGGACAAGGGATGAGAAGTTAGTGTTTAATGTGACAGAGTTTCTGTTTGGGATGAGGAAAAAGTTCTGGAAATAGGCAGCTATGATGGTTGCTCAATAATGTGAATGTACTTAATGCCAATGAACTTACCTTTAAAATAATTAAAACTGAAAACGTTATGTTATGTATGTTATAAAAAGACATGAAAGAGTTTGAGAAGCAGCAAAATCTGCCTGGCTCAATCTACCTGAGGGTTCCTAGAAGTGGTATTATTTGAACTTGTACTTCTTTTTAATACACAAAAATTAAAGTTTCCACTGTTAACAATGAGAAGCACACATTTGTTTTTATATGGTTCACCAGTTTTATATGACTCCTTCTTCTATAAGAAACTGATAAAAGTGGTTTTTTGTAGAGAGGCACCAGAATTCTACAGGTTTAAGGACTTAATGACCTGGGGTAGGAAATTATTTACATTTCACTGTACACTTATTCCTTTTTTATTTAAAACTAGAGACCCAGTGCATGAAATTCACTGGGGAGGGGGGTATCCCTCAGCCCAGCCTGCACCCTTTCCAATGTGGGACCCCTAAGGGGATGTCCAACTGCTGGTTTAGGTCCGATCCTGGACATCCCTCTCACAATCCAAGATTGTTGGCTCCCAACCACTTGCCTGCCTGCCTGCCTAATTGCCTCTAACTGCTTCTTCCTGCCAGCCTGATCACCCCCTAACCACTCCCTTGCCAGCCTGATTAACACCTAACTGCTCCCCTGTCAACCCAATTGTCCCCAATTGCCCTCCCCTGCTGGCCTGATGGCCTCCAACTGCCCTTCCCTGCCGCCCTGGTTGCCCCTAACTGCCCTCTCCTGCTGGCCTGATCTCACCCCAACTGCCTTCCCCTGCAGGCCTGGTTTCTCCCCACCACCACCCCAACTGCTCTCCCCTGCTAGCCTGATCTCACCCCAACTGCCCTCTTCTGCCAGCCAATTTGGTTCTGATTGGTCAGTTTCTATGCCAGTCAGTGTCAAAAGCTCCACCTCCTAGGCAGTCATTTTGGCTCCTTAGAGTTAACCTAAATTTGGTTCTGATTGGTAGGTTTCTATGCCAGTCAGTGTCTCTGGGCCTATCAACAGGGCCTGATCAGAAAGGCAGGGCTAATCATCAGCCCTAGTGGAGGCTTGGAGAGAATGGAAGCACAGATGCTGACCAGGCCCATGGCTAAAGAGAAAGACAAGTGTTGATCAAAAACTGCCACAGAGGCTATGGATCAAAACCTGCTTCTCTCTTCAGGCCTCTCTCTGGGCCTGATTTGCAGCCCACTCAGAATCAGTGCTGGGTCACCATGCCTGCAGCCATAGCAGTCATTGCTGGGTCCCCACGGCAACCCAGCGCTGACTGAGGACTGACTTCTGGTTGGTCAAGCCTCCTGGTTGTTGCAGATGTGACAGGTCCAGGGTTTTTATATATTAGGATGCTAATATTAAAATAAGTTTAGAAACAAATGACTCCTGATGCTCTATATAAAGATTCTCTACAAGTGATCTGAAAGACATATCAATTATCTTAGTTTTCTACACTCTTTTTATTCAAATAGCATAAAAATAGTCAATATTCCATATCAAAAGCATTAATCAGAGCACCTTTTCAATTTGAAACTCTAACCATCTCTTCTGGAGACATTGGTTTTGTAATTTTGAAATATCCAACCTTACTAAGCACTCCTCAACACACAAATACAAAGAAATAAGTACCATATGATTTCACCCATATGTGGAATTTAATTAACAAACTGAGTTAATAAGCAAAATACATTCAGATTCATAGATACAAGCAGACAGATAGCTCTGGTAGAAAGAGGGGGTTTTGAGAGATGGGTAAAGAAATTGAGCAAAAAATAAAAAGAGAGAGAAAAAGAACTCATTGACAATAGTATGGTGAGTGCAGGGGGAGGGAGAGAGGTGGAGGTAAAAGAGTACGGTATAGGGGGATAAATGGGGATGCAAAAATAAAATAAAGAGGGGAAAAAGAACTAATGATATCAAAATATGCAGACAGTACAATTTTAACCACCAACCCTTCCCTCCTGGCATCTTAACTCAGGGTCTTGGTCTGCCTCCCTCCTGTGAATTTCTTTTATTTGGGAGCCTAAACCATAGTTAAGCCACTATTATTTGGAGCTGTTATTATATGCTGTTTACATAGTTTTGTTTCTCTACTCACACACATTCTTCATGCCCACTTTTCTGTAATTCCTGTACTTTTCCACACTGTGATAGACTGTTTTCTGGAAACCTTAGCTTTCCTGCACACCACTCTGTCTTTTGCTTAGGGATAATTCTAGGTATTCTACATCTCTGACTGCTGTGGCTGCTTGTTCAGCCCCCTCGTGCTGTCCTCTACACAAAATGCTACATACTCAGCAGTTCTGCTATTTTGTAGTTAGTTCCCACTAGGAATGTCAGGTCTAAGGAGGAGGAGTTATCCTGTCTATTTTTAAAAGATATATTTTTATTGATTTCAGAGAGGAAGGGAGAAGGTGAGAGATGGTAACATCAATGATGAGAGAGAAACATTGATTGGGCTGCCTCCTGCAGGCTCCCTAGTAGGGATTGAGCCCCAACCCCGGCATGTGCCCTTGACTGAAATCAAACTTGGGACTCTTCAGTCTGCATGCCGACATGTCCTGTCTATTGACAGCTGAATTCCTAGAACTTAAAACAGTACAGTACTTGACTTTTAGTAACTATTCCATAAATATTTCATTGTATTTACTGAGCACTGGGGACACTTCAATGAACAAAATAGATAAAAGTCCCTTTCCTGTGACAGTCAAGCTCTAGTATGGAAGAAAGAAAAATAAACAATAAACATTAAGTCAATGAATCATTCAATGAAAAGATAAAAAACTAAACCAGTGTGTTACCAGAGGATAAATGCTATGGAAAACAGAGCAAGACAAAAGGGGTTGGAGGAATCAAGACAGAGAAAATGTACAGAAGGGAAAGATGGTCACAGTTTTAAATAAATAAAGGAGTAAGAGCTGGCCCTTGGAGAAAGCAACATTTGTGTAAAGACTTAAAAATGGTGAGAAAGGGAGCTGTTTAGAATCTCAAGAAAGAGCATTCCAAGCAACTAATACATAAGGGAACAGCTAGTACAAAGACCCTGTGGCTTTACGGAACAGTGTTGAAGATACTGAACCTAAAGGAAAGTGAGCAGATGGGAGAGAGGTGTTCTAAGTGTAGTAAGAAGAGGTCAGACATCTTGCACCTTGTAAGTCAATCTTACTTCTTTGTCTATTACTCTTAGTGAGAGTGACATGGGGAACCATTGCAGGACTTGAAGCAGAAGAGGGACATGCTGTGGTTTTAATTTTAGAAGAACACTCTGGCTGCTGTGTTAAGAACTGGTTATAAAGGAATAAGAATGTAAACAGGGAGACTAGTAAAGAGATGTGCAATAATTCAGGTAAGAGATGGTTAAAAGCTTGGACCAGGATGTAGCAAGAAATGGGGGAAAATGATCAGATTCTAAATATACTTTGAATGTCTCTAGGGATAAGGAGATTTGTCAGCCAATTGAATATGGGACATGACAAAAACAAGAAAATAATTCTTTGGACAATTCCAAGTTTTATGACCAAAGCAACTGAAGATACCACATTAACTGAAATAGAAAGAACTATAGGTGAAGCAGGCTCAGGGGAAGCTTTTGAGTGTGGATGGGAGAGGTCTATCAGACATTCAAGTAGAGGTGTCCATGGATAGTTGGATCTACTCAGAGTTCAAAGAAAATCTGGATTAAGAGTCATCATGACTATATTAAAAAAAGGGCCCTGAACAGTGATAAAACATTTTTACCTTTACTCAAGGAACTTTAACATTTTGTGGCTGAAGGAATGGATTCTACAGCTTGAACAAGACCATTTATCAAGAAAGCAAGTCAAAACCTCTATGATGCTTCCTAACCTTCCATTTTAAAGCAGTGTCTCAAAACATGGCCGGCCTGCAGATCCCCTGAATCAGAATAAAACCAACTTTTCATCTATTTTCTCCTTCTGCCAAAAGATGGTTTATCTTTTTCATATTTCCAAGTCTAGTGGTTTCACAACTTTCCCTGGAAATACTATGTCAATAAGATTAATATTAAACCATCAGATAATTTACCTTCAGTTTTTCTATTGAGTTTTCAACCAAGTTTCTCAGCCCATCACCACAAGAACAGAAACACTACTCTGTTTAGCACTTACCACATGGTAGGTGTTTAATTTGTGTTAAAAGACCAACCATAATATGCAGAAGGTGAAAGAAAAAGTTATGTATTTTTAATAAAAGGTATGATAATTTAAGAAAAAGAAAAATAAGAATAACACTGGCTTTTGTCATAAGCACTCTCAGTGATTCTCACATATATTCAAATCTGAAAATCACCCACTCTGTGTAACTATTTGGCATAGTGTCATTTGAATGATTCCACTTTCATCTTATAATGGCATCTAAGTATGGGCTACACGTGATAGGCACAGAGGGCAGAGTCACTAGGAATTGCTGATATCCAACTCATTTTATAATTGGCACAAACTGACAAGTTTCATGAGATTTATCAATATGTAAGGAAATATATTTCTGAGCAATCTTCTGAATCATTGCCTGCATCATTTCCATAGCAATCCTGATCATTAGCCTTTAAGCCGGATCTCGCTTGCTATGAGTTATAACAACTTGGTTTCAGATAAGCATGATGGTTCAGGAAAGAGGCTGTTGTTTCTCAGCCATATCTTGGGGGTTAATATTTAAAAACCTATATGCCCATAACAGTTTTTCAGTTCTTTGTAATCTTGATTTTTTTTTCTTTTACTATTTTTTTGCTTGCTGATGAAGTTTAAGAGCAAATGAGACTATACTAAAATCTGATGAACTGGAAAGTCCTGACAAAGTAATTGGTTGCTCAAAGAAACAAATACTGCAGATATGTGAAAAGATTACCCAGGTACCCACCCTTTCAAGGAAATGCTAATTCCAGAAGACAATGCAAACACACTTAGGTTTCTTGACTAGTCTTTTTAGTCCCTATAGTAACTAGGTAATATTTAGATTAACCTATAGTAGCTAGGTAATATTTTCAAATTTTCTGGACCAGGGAAGCCATAAACCCAAGTATCTCTACAAATATTTGTCAGAATACATGGTAGCTGTGGGCTTCATTCATGTATTGGTCCTTTTAAGTACTGGAGTTACCATTCTTAACCTAGATCTACTGTTCTCATGAGTTCAAGATCATGGAACTATTTATTTAATCTATGACAAAAAGAAAAAGAAAAAGCCACTTGGCTTGGTATACTATGGAGAATCTGGTATTAGAGAATCTTTAGAAAGCACATAGGCCAGTGGTCGGCAAACTGCGGCTCGTGAGCCACATGTGGCTCTTTGGCCCCTTGAGTGTGGCTCTTCCACAAAATACTACGTGCAGACTCGCACATACAGTGAAATTGAAACTTCATGGCCCATGCGCAGAAGTCGGTTTTCGGCTCTCAAAAGAAATTTCAATCGTTGTACTGTTGATATTTGGCTCTGTTGACTGATGAGTTTGCCGACCACTGACTTAGGCCATTTTTAAATCATAAAACCCAAATCTGTAGTATCACTAGGTTTTGTTTTCCAAAATTCTAAGTATTTCTGACTTCAGAATAATGATCACGTATTTATTGGCTGGATGAAAGGTTTACATTTTAAAACATAGTTGTCCCTTTCATTTGTCTCAATTTTAAAATGATATATATTTTTATAATTTTGTTGCATAAAACATTAATAAATTTTATTGATAGGTTGCACCTAAATTCAGCAATAGTGCTCAAGGACTGAGAGTTCAGAACAGAAATTAGAGATCATAAGGAATCATAATCACGTGGTTATGAGAGAGCCTAAGTTGGAGGTCATTATCCAACAGCATCTCAGAATTGACATTTATAATCCAAAGAAAACAGGGCCCAGGATTGGGGAAGGCAAATGGTGAAGTGAGAAATTGCTGACTCTGATGACTCTCTGGCACTGTCCTAAGCACTAATTCTGGCCTGGAATCTGGTAGTAGTGGAAGGAAAGCACAATGGAGGCCCCAGTCTAAAGACAATAGAAAGAGGGCGGAGTTTCCTAGCGAGGTCACTCCACTGCCCTGAATGTAAACCAGAAGGAGCAGCGGTATTAAATAGAGAAACATTGACTTTTTCTAATTAAATTCATGAGCTATGAGTCCTGACAGATAGCAAGTTTATAAGTTACATCTTTTTTTTTTTAATTTCCCACTGGTTACTACTAAACAGATCAAAAAGGACTTCATAAATATTGAGATATCCCTTCAAACTTTTATCCTCCACTTTATTTATATGACACTTCATCAAATCTTGCTTCCTCCTGGGAGGCAATGAATCTTATTTCATAATATTAAACTACATGATTTCCTTTCTTTTTCTACACATGATAAGTAGGAAGCACATGGCCATGAAAAGCAGCATTAGGACTAGTATTGCGATATGATAGTAAGGGCGCAAATACCATGCCAGGGCACATTACAATGTCTGGGAAGTTCTGCCATACTTTCTTTTTCCCTTCTTGGCCCCGGCTCTAGCCAAGAAAGGAGGCAACCAATCAATGTCTTTCTCAGAATGTGTCTTTCTCACATTGATGTTTCTCTCTGTCTTTCTGCCACACTTTCTATATGCCTTTCTTGATGTCATTTTCTCTTCAGTTATGTTAACAGTCCCTGCAATACAGACATCCTTTTGTCTTTCTATAGTACTTGGAGTTCTGTTGCATTAGGTAACCACCAAGTATTTATTGACTCGTGATCTATGAAAACTATAAAAGGAAACAAAATTAAGATATTCTACCAAGCCCTGGCTGGTGTGGCTCAGTTGGTTGGGTGTTGTCCTGTGCACCAAAATGTTGTGGGTTTGATTCCCAGGCTCAATCTCTGTAGGGGGCGTGCCGGAGGCAGCCAATCGATGTTTTGCTTTCACATCAATGTTTCTCTCTCTTTTTCCTTCTCCCTTCCTCTCTCTAAAAATCAATAAAATTATTTTTTTTTTAAAGATATCCTACCATGTGTCCATTTTCAAGGCTGCAAATAGCATGAGATGTTGTCACGGAGGCTTAGAAAAGTTTCAGTGTGCTTATGTATATGGTTAACCTGGGAGCTGTAAACAAGAAGAAAAATATAATGTAACAAAATGTTTTCAACACTATTTGCCTAGAAGAAATTACCATTTGGAAGGTATCAACAGTGTCTGCTAAATTGTCTGTTATTAAATATATTGTCAAGAGAATAAATAATTTTGTTGCATGTTGTAAGAAAACAGCTTTAAACAAGATTCCAAGAGGAAGGAAAGAAAAGGGTAAGGATATTTGGTAAAATATCCTTTGTTAAAGTAGCAGCTGCCATTTCCCCTTCATTTTTATAGCTGGTAAAGATGATGAAGACAAAAAATATAATAGTCTCTAAATATTTCAAAATATATACATATATACACATATATATTTACACATAAAATTATATAACATTATCTTATTTTTAATATTGTATAATTGTTTTTACAGCAGCTATATGAGATAATTCACAGAATTGCCTCAAAGGGATCTCTAAATGCTCTAGTAAAAACTTAGAAATAATTGAATTCTTCATAGGAGCATTTTCATTGAGTCAATTATGATGAACTAGGACCATGGTTGGCAAACTGTGGCTCGTGAGCCACATGCGGCTCTTTAGCCCGTTGAGTGTGGCTCTTCCACAAAATACCACGGCCTGAGTGAGTCTATTTTGAAGAAGTGGAGTTAGAAAAAGTTTAAGTTTAAAAAATTTGGCTCTCAAAAGAAATTTCAATTGTTGTACTGTTGATATTTGGCTCTGTTGATTAATGAGCTTGCCGACCACTGAACTAGGATGTTAACTAGACTTAGTGTGGTGATTATTTCATAATATATACAAGTATCACATCATTATGTGTACACCTGAAACAAATGTCATATGTCAATTATTTATCAAATAAAAAAAGAAAATTCAATTAAGCTAATAAAATTCAGGAGCAGAGAAAAATAGATATAGAAAAGATCAGGTAAGTAGAGAGCATAAAATAAAATATAAATAAATATGTCAGTAATCAAAATAACTATAGTCTAAATGTATTAATTAAAAGTCATACAGCAATTCTGAGAAGGAAGAATAAAGTAGGTGGGATCTCAATACCAGACTTCAAGCTATACTACAAAGCAACTATTCTCAAAACAGCCTGGTACTGGCACAAGAACAGACATATAGACCAATGGAATAGAATAGAGAACCCAGATATCCACCCAAACCACTATGATAAATTAATATTTGACAAAGGAGGCATGAACATTCAATAGAGCCAAGATAGCCTCTTCAATAAATGGTGTTGGGAAAATTGGACAGATACGTGCAAAAAATTGAAACTGGACCACCAACTTACACCAAATACAAAAATACACTCAAAATGGATACAGGACTTAAACATTAGAAGGGAAACCATAAAAATACTAGAGGAATTCACAGGCAGCACAATCTCAGATATATGTCGAAAGTTCTTCACTGAATCTGCTCCAAAGGCAATGGAAGCTAAAGAAAAAATAAACAAATGGGACTACATCAAAATAAAAAGCTTTTGCACAGCAAAAGAAACAATCAACAAAACAACAAGAAAGCCCACTGTATGGGAGAACATATTTGCAAATGTTATCACTGATAAAGGTTTAATCTCCAACATCTACAGCCAACTTATACAACATAAAAGATAAACGATCCAATAAAAAAATGGGCAACGGACCTAAATAGAACCTTTTTGAAAGACGACAGAAGGAAGGCCAAGAGACACATGAAAACATGTTCAAAGTCATTAATCATCCGAGAGATGCAAATCAAAACGACAATGCGATACCATCTTATACCTGTCAGAATGGCAATCATCAACAAATCAACAAACGGCAAGTGTTGGCGAGGATGCGGAGAAAAAGGAACCCTTGTGCAGTGTTGGTGGGAATGCAGACTGGTGCAGCCACTGTGGAGAACAGTATGGAGTTTCCTCAAAAAACTAAAAATGGAACTCCCATTTGACCCTGTAATCCCACTCTTAGGAATTTATCCTAAGAAATTACAAACACCAATCAGAAAGGATTTATGCACCCCTATGTTCATAGCAGCACAATTTACAATAGCTACAATTTGGAAACAGCCTAGGTGCCCGTCAGCAGATGAGTGGATCAG